>SNQJ01S0021480.1:35553-68330 GCA_010110895.2 Picea sitchensis | reverse complement strand
CCGTTCTATTTGACAGAACTATTGCCGAATTTGATAAATTAAGCACCTTTTGGCATATCCGTTCTATTTGACAGAATTATTGCCGAATTTGGCGAATTAGGCACCTTTTGTTTTATTACACCCAATGGAAATGTTTTTACACATAGTGTTAAGCTCCTTATAACCACGCGATATGACCATAACCCCCAACGGAAATCAATTCAACACCGTTCTTTGTACTTACCTCAAATTTCCGTTCCCACACACTGATGGACACGTGGACTCAACGGAAATCCCCAAAACGTATTGAAAACTGAGCTATCCACCTTCCGTTGTGACCTGGGTCGTCTGCTCTTTGTTCTGGACTCCGTTCAGATCTTAATCGTCCACCTCTTGGACAGTTGACACCATCAATCATTTATCTCCTCGAGTTCAGCTCTGCCTTCTACCACGAACCCCAATACATACAGAATGAAAATGCCAATTCGTTTTCAGTATTGTTTTCGATGCCAGGGGTTTTTAAACAATATTTCCAGATCGTTTATATATTCCAACAATTTATACACAGATGAAATATGGTTTCACATGCATGAGAATATTGCCAGAATGGACAGGAACTTTTATTGATGAATTTGCTTTCTCTCCTCTGCAACTATTCTGTGCCCTCTCTTCTCATGCCCTCTCATCTCCCCTTTACAAAATCGACTTAGTTTGCTAAATACAATTCAACTCAGGTTTTTCAGATCCACAAAGTTTGGATCGAATCCACCCAGATCCTACAATCTCTGCTTGTAATCCTAACTTCTCCTACAGCTATTACATTGTTAGGATTCGAGATCCTTTGGCAATTTATTGAATTTGAACTGAATACAACAAGTAAATTAAAGAGCACCCACTCTCTTTAATAAAATTTGCCTTTGACTTTCACAACCATAGATCCTCTAGTGCTGTGAGCTTATGCTCCTGCATCAGTTTTCCTATGTTGGCTTCAAGATGTGTAGCTTGTATTGATACTTCGTCAATATTAGTAGGATTAAACATAAATATAGTATGGAAAATATATGAGTGCATACCACCAATATACTTTAGAAGAGTCTCAGGAGTATGTAATGGAATTCCCAAAGATAATGTCTTCCTCTTAAATTCCTGTGTATAAGATTGAATATTATTTCATTTTCCTTGTCTTAGATGTTGCCAATAAATCATTGATGTTGACATATAAGCTAGTGGATGAAATTGATTTCTTAATGCAACAACAAATTCAATCCAGGAAGAAATAATTTAGCATGTTGAATAAGATCAACTTGTGTCTGACTCTCCCACCATATCAAAGTTGTGTCGCTCAGGCAAAGAGTAGCCAATTTTATCCTTGAAGTATCATATATGATTCTCTGTACCCTGCAATATACTTCAATCTTATTAACCCAATTATTCAACTTCTTTACATTCAACTCTCCATCATAAGTAGGAAAATCAAACTTTACATCTAGCTTTAACAAAGGGAAATCATGAGAACGAGAAGACTTCTTGGAATGATTTTCCTCTTATGAGAAGAATGTCCACTTCCATAGGAAGAAGATGAGGAGGAGGAGGACTATGATGATGATGATGGGGATGAAGGAGACCTTGGAAGTTCTTCACCTTCTCCTCCTCCTTCAACTGCTTCAGTTTTTACCATTGTTTTAACTGGACCACCTTCATTTTGATGAGAATTTTCTCTCTATATTTCTAGGTATTCCCATAATTCCTTAACCATATTTTTCATCTCAATAAACATCCTTCAAAACTCCTTATTAGTCTCAGACATAAATTCTCCATGCTTCATTTCTCCTCTTCAAGTGAAGCCCCTTGGACCAATTTCAGGATTATAATTTGCAAGCTTGCCTTCACCTCGCTTAGATTTGGACCTTGTAAGCATTCAGTTGAAAATAAATGTCAAAAACTTACTTTGAAACCACATGATACGAAAATCATTATATTTACAATTAATTCTTAGATATACATAAAAATCCAACTAGATTCGGTAAATGAAGATCGCTTGACTATTTGCAAAATATCATGTGAATGTCTTACTTATCCATAAAATTCATTAATATTGATGAATAACTTGAAATATAAATGATATGACACAGGAGAAAATAAAATAACTCAAATTACATTTGTAAATAACATACATCATAGCATCTTCAAAGTCCCTTTAGGTAGCATGATTGTTCTCCATCATCTCAAATACCTAATTACATTACAATATAGACTTATAAAAAACCAATTTATTTAAATCTCTTTAATTCCCCTACTCAAATGTAGAAAAAGAGTTTACCATTGAATTCCTTGTGAAATTATGAGAAATTTGAGTATAAAGTCAACCAAATTCTTAACAAGGGCCGAAAAATCCGTTTTTACATGTATAACGAGACTATGGGTCTCATACATGAAACAAATGAGATAAGACTTTTAAAAATGACCCATGATCACAAAAATGACTTCATATTCATAATCCTTGCGGAAAAATGAATCTAATGAGTATAAACTTGCCTATGTGTGGACAATATACCTTATGACACACTTTTCCATGCAACACATAAACTTGGCACACACTTCTATGCAATCTGTACGGTATCATACCTAGGGATGCATGATTGCATAGGAATATGTGAAAATTTGAATGTGTGTCTCGGCATGTCGGTGGAATGTTGGGATCCATGCCCATTAAATAGGCTTGGTCCTCTAAACACCATCCACAATTTATTGTAACTTAATACCAAAAATAATGGAATCATGTAACATTCAAGTTTGTTGGCCTAGTCGTTAAGGCATTGGATATATTATAGGAGGTTAAGGGTTCTATTTCTCATGAAATTGGAATATTTGTTTCCTTTTTTATTGCATGTGGTTATAAACATATGTTATAAATAACAAATGTTATAACCAATATATAACTTACTTATGGAATATGCATTGGTTATTTATGGTATATAACCATATATACATTGGTAAAAGGTTAGCCCCTTCACGGACTATAGTATGGGTCACATGCATAACATAAATACCAGGGGATGGGCCTATTCCTTGACCCCTTTTTCCTATTGAATTAACCTTTAACAAGGTTTAAATGAGTATTACATCATATAGTTGTTCAGAAGTATTGCATAGCACATTGGTTGTAGGGGCTATGTTAAGACTTTGGAGGTGATGGGGGTCACTGGTTTGACCCCTGTTGAATCAATAACTTTTACACAACATTAACCAATATTGGCCAATGGGAGGTTGCCACATGGTGACCTTTCATTAGCTCGTCCTTTCCACTTGTCATCATACAAGTGGTCCACCTATGTGCCACTTGTCAACCTATCACTAGGAACACCTGGACATATGCGCTTCCTAGTCAGCTACCAATAATCATCTGCCACATGTCACCCTTATAGTGGTGACATGTGTCACCCATTTTTCCCATGTACTTTGACCTTTGACCTATTTTAATGGAACATTATGTTGGCATGTTTACAGGAAGAGTGTGCTTCTCATTGATGGCAAGGACAACAACGATGTTGGTAGGTTTACAAGCAGAGTGTGCATAGAAAGAACATCAGAAAATACACATAAGGTTCACATGAAGAGTGTTCATGGCAAGAACAACAACGAAGACATAGAAGAGCAAGCTCAAGAAGCTTAGGAGGAATAGAGTAGATTTGCACGCATAACGCAAGTGTGCGCCAGGGACAAGGGAAACTTTTTTCAAAGCTCAGGAGAGATAGTGTTCTTAGATGTGCAGATGTGATCCCATACATCAAGGATCACAAAAGGATCAAAGGTCGCAGAACCTTTGACAATCAGAAATTCTTCCAAGTCGGGAGGATGCGTAAGCTCAGGAGGAGGAGCAACAGTGGCCATTGGATCACCAATCCCGAATACACAATGGTCGTCATATCTGAGTCCAGACAAGAGGAGCGCGAAGAGGAGGATATTATACCTTAGTCGTCGGATCGGAGCACAAAGGACTAGCAACCATTGGATCCATTATAACTGCGAAGAGGATAATGGCCAAGAGCCATCCTCCAATCCAGCGAAATGTGAAATCACGATGAGATCTGAACCATGGGATCCAGAGGACATGTGGCGAGAGATCAACATTTTGATGGCTCGCAAACTGGAGAAGTGAAAGGTGGGAGTTGTAGGAACTCGTGATATTCGAAGTTGTGAAATGATATGGGTCATTGGATTTAGAGGACACGTGGCGAGAGATCATCATTTCGCTGACTCGCAAACTGGAGAAGTCAAAGGTGAGAGTTGTAGGAACTTGCGATATGCGAAGTCGCAAAATGATCTAGTTCATTGGATCTAGAGGACACATGGTGAGAGATCATCATTTTGTTGACTCGCGAGCTTGAGAAGTCAAAGGTGAGTTGTCCTCCAAATTCTCGAAACGTGAAGTCCCGATAAGATATGGACCGTTGGATCATAGAGGGTTGTGGGTCGTTGATCTAGTGCAAGTTTCAAAACATCGAGAGTCAGGAGTTGGAAGAGTCATGGTTGGCTCACGTTCAAAGAGCCAAAATGCGAAGTCGTGAATTGATCATGTAAATGTGTTGAACCTACACAGAACAGATCTAGCTAGAAAATACTACACACATTTGCAGAGAGAAATTGAGAAAGAAGAAGCAAGATAGAAAGAATGGAAGAATTCTCATTAACCGTATTCCACACTCAAAGAGTGAATAATTTACAATATATATAGGATAAATGAGTAACTAATGAGCCATAGTGGTGGTCTATATTGATCCGGACACACACCAGTAGTTACAAGAGTAAACTGCCACCTAGTCTAGTCTCTCAGGTAGTTATGGGAGTGAACTGCCACCTAGCTGAGTTAACTAGTCAACTAGTCTTCAGTTAACTGACTGAAGATTAGCCGTGAACAAAAGTTGTGAGTTGGTGATGTGATCCCAATGTTGCATGGTGACAAAACCAATGCAACATCTAAACTCAAATCAACCAGTCAAACTGAAGTGTCAAGCGGAAAGAGAATATTCTCGGTGGAATATTCTCCCCTAAAATATAGGAGGCCCGGATAATGAGGCTAATTATGACTAATAAATAGGGAATAACCTTAGGAAAAATGAATCCTAGGTGTGGGTGAAGTAACTCCAACACCCCCACGAACATCACTATGGTGAAAATAAGAATGGGTCCCAGATGCGAGGCCATGTTAGGTACCAAATACAAAATACGAGTAAGCGAGGGAAGAGGAAAACCTCATGGGAACAAAGCCCCCCCTCAAATTACAATGCATAAAATAAAAATGATAAAGGAGAAAAGGCAGTGCTTGAGAGCAACCATGTCCCTTCACTCCAAAGAAGACCACCATGGCCCGTACGAGTTTGTGTCTTTGAATATTTTTGTTGAAGATGTATATGTACTTACCGGTCGATGAATTATATGCATCATTGATATTTTCACACATATCCACTTTATCTTCTTGTAATGAATAATATCCAAATAAAGTTTGGATGAAACTTTGAAAAGCGTAAAGGTCGTTTCTGGAAAAATGACGAAATTTTGTTGATTTTAAAACAATCATAGCTTCACTTTCCAGACTCCATTTAAGACGATTTTTTAAATTGGGTATTTTTCTGTGAGGAATTCAAATATCAATTTGTTTCTACAAATTGTGATAAAAATATCGAGAATAAAAAGTCGATGTGTAGCGGATCTTTGTCTCCTAAGATGCATGCATAGTGCCTACAAAAGTGTCTGCATGTGACTAATGAGATGCATGCCATATATCTTCCATGAATTTCAGAAAACAAATAATGAAATGGAGTATACATCATCTTCATTTAATGGAATACAAATTTCTATAAAAACTTTTGTAGAAGACTCTTCATAATAAGAGACTTGATCTTAAGTGGATTCTCTTAAGCTCTATCTATTCAGCCTTTGCATGAAATCTTCACAATATTATTTATTCCCAAATAGAACCTTCCATCCAGTCCATAATTCATTTGGAGTTAATCCTTGTGATTATTCATATACTTGATGGAAAATTTGGGAGAAACAAACATGCACTTGGAAGTACTTCTTATGGCCATATCTTAGCATTGAGAAAGTCATTTTTATCATTGGAGGAATCAGGATTTTCTTCCATTTCCATGGTTATTTGGTATAAGCCTTTGCATCTTAGCGAGAAAGGAATTTTTTGGTTTCCATTCAAAATGGTTATGGTGAGAAGTATTCTGATTGAATAATCCATCTTTTGTGTCTTCAATCTTTTGTACACACCAAACAATGATTTGGTGTATCTTTTTCTTAAGCGGTTTTCGACTCGATACCATGTAAATGTGTTGAACCTGCACAGAATAGATCTAGCTAGAAAATACTACACACATTCATTGAGTTATACAAAGTATTTCATGTGTAAATTGTCAATTATTCATTTGGTTAATGGAAGAATTTTCATTAACAGTATTCCACACTCGAAGAGTGAATAATTTAAAATATATAGGATAAAATGAGTAACTAATGAGCCATAGTGGTGGTCACCAGATGATTTGGACACACCTTGATTGTAAAGAGGCAAACTTCCACCTAGTCTAGTCTCGGTGGATGGGGTGAATTACCACCTAGGCAGGATTAATAGTCAGCTAGTCTTGAATGGCCAGGCCCGAACAAAATGAGTTGGTGATGATCACAATGTTGCATGGTGATAAAACCAATGGAAACATCTAAACTCAACTCAACTAGTCAATGAAGTGTCAATTGAAGGGAATATTCTCGAGGTGGAATATTCTCCCCTAAAATATAAGAATTTGGATAATGACTAATTATGACTAATAAACAAGGAATAACCTTAGGAAAATAAATCCTAGGTGTGTGTGAAGTAACTAACTACCCTTGAACATCACTATGGTGAAAATAAAGAATGGGTCGACTACAAGGCCATGTTAGGTGCCCAAATAAAGATACCTTGAAATAAACGAGGAAAGGGGAAAACCTCATGGGAACAAAACCCACCCTCAAGATTACAATGCATAAAAATAAAATCATAAGGAACAAAGGCCGGTTGCTAAGCAACCATCCCTTCACTCAGAAGACCACCATGGCCCGTGTGAAGTTTGTTACTCTTTGAAGAGATTTTTTTGAAGATGTATATGCCTGCATGGATCTGATGAATTATATGAATCATTGATATTTCCACACATATCCACTTTATCTTCTTATAATGAATAATATCCAAATAAAAGTTTGGATGAAACTTTGAAAACCATACTGACCCGTTTCTGGAAAAGCGTTGAAATTTTGTTGATTTAAAACAATCATAACTTCACCTTCGGACTTTGTTTGGACGTTTTCTTTTTGAAGTGGATGTTTTCTGAGAAGAATTCAAATATGTGAATTTGAGATGCATGCATAATGCATGCAAAGAATGTACATGTGACTCTGAGATGCATGCCATATATATTTCCACATGAATTTGAAGAAACAAAATGCAGAAATGCGTTAAAGACTTATCATCTTCATTTAATGGAATACAAATTTCTACCAAATTTTTTTTGTAGAGACTCTTCATAATAATAAGGGCAAGTCTTAGGTAAGCTTCTCTTCTGGATCTATATTTTCAATCCCTTGCATGAAATCTTCACAATATTCTTTATTCCCAAATAGGACCTCCAATCACGGTCCATAATTCATTTGGGTTAATGCGTTTGTGATTCTTCATACTTGATGGAAAATTTCGGGAGAAGCAGGACAGTCTTGAGATACTTCCTATGGGCATATCTTGTCTATTAAGAAAGTCATTTTCCTCATTGGAAGAATCATGCTCTACTTCCATTGCCATGGTTATTTGGTATAATCCGCTGCATCTAAGCGAGAATAAATTTTTGGCTTCCATTCCAAATGGTTATGGTAGAAATATTTAGATTGAATAATCCATCTTTTGTTGTCTTCAATCTTTTGTACTGCAAACAATGATTTGGTGTATCTTTTTCTTAACATTCTGTCCGAATCGATACCATGTAAATGTGTTTGAACTTTGCCTGAGAATAGATCTAGCTAGAAAATACTACACACACATTTTCAGAGAGAAAATTAGAAATAAGAAGAAGGAGATAGAGAAGGAATGGAAGAATTCTCGTGCTTAGTATTCCACACTCAAAGAGTGAATAATTTACAATATATAGGATAAATGGGTAACTAATGAGCCATAGTGGTGGTATAGATTGATCAGGACACACCTGCGGAGTTACAGAGTAGAAACTTCCACTGGTCTAGTCTCTTCAGGTAGCTACATTGAGTGAGCGCATCTATTTGAGTTAACTAGTCAACCAGTCTTGATTCTTGATTGAACAAAGAGTAGCGAGTTGGTGATGATCCCAATGTTGCATGTTGACAAAACCATTGCAACATCTAAACTCAACTCAACTAGTCAAACTAAAGTGTCAGCTGAAGAGAATATTCTCTAGGTGGAATATTCTGATCCAAGTGGATATCATTGGCCACCCACCTTTTCAATGGCTCAAAAACAAGGTTACGGCAATTTGGCAATTTACTGTATTTTTAGGGTTTTAACTTATGGGGCCATTTTGAGGGCCTAAATGAAGGATTTTTAGGGTCGAGGTTCTCAATGATAGATGAAGGCATGATTGAGCCCCAAAGGGAAATGAATCTCTCGATGATACCTTTCCAATGAGTTATCATGCATACAAAAGCGAGGAGATGGTATGAAAAAGTTACAACCAGGGAAGTTGATGTACTAACTTACACAAATGGGGCCACATGAATTTTGGCACTTCATCTCTGAGGTTAGGTTTTTCGATGTCTAAGACTTTTGGCATTCCGTTTGTTGTAAAAGGCCTTGAACCTCATTGTAATGATCTTCTTACTAATGCGAGATGTGAGTAGCTTCCACATCTATTCTCAAAGATAGAAGTTGTCGCCATTCAATGAGAGTCTTTCACTTGTATTTTCTGATCTCTGTACATTTCTTTGATTAATAGAAATCATGTATTACTATATATATATATATATATATGTGTGTGTGTGTGTGTGTGTGTGTGTGTTTATAGTTTCATCTCGATGCATTTCTATTATATTATTGAATATACGCAATATCTATGTGCATTTATTTATTATATCTACTGCTCTCATTTAGATGCTGAAAATAATCGAGATCAGTGGTATCAGGCTTGTTTTGCTCTTGATCATTTTCGGTGCATGTCCCCGGTAGTCAGTATGAAAGTTGGGTCTCGAGCTTGTCTCTCTTGAAGACAATTGCTCGCACACCAAGAAACCCTCAATGGCGGAAGAAAAGAAAAATAGCGGAGCAAATGATAGTCTATCAATCATTTGCTTGAGCAAGCTCACCTTGACGGAGGAAAGAAAGCGATGAGGAATTTTGCCCACATCCTTCAATGCGGTGATAGCATCAAAGCGCATATTCATCAAGTGACAACTTTGAAGGCACCTCACCTTTCAAGGAACAAGTTAACTTTGATATTCACGTATTTGAAGGGCAGATAGATCACGAAGCCCTAGAAAAATGGTTAACTTCTGCTAGAAGGTTATTTCTTTGTTCCGCATTTTTTAGAACAAAGAAAAGTCGCAACCGCACTCCATAAATATCTCCCTCATGTCAAACATTGGTGGAAAATTACTAGGAGCAAAGTTCCTGAGAGAATTAAGGATATAATAGGGGCGAGTCCACTTGGGATTTTTGTGGATGCATTAAAGGAACAATATTACCTGTTGGCAACTATGAGGACCAGAATTACATGAGATGGACCACAATGTGGCAAGAGAGGACAACCCGGTTCGAGTTCATAATACCTTCCATACCTTATTGCACCAAAGTGGGTATCAAAAACTCCGAGCGACATTTGGTTACGAAATACCATGGGGCTCTACGGTCATCGGTGAAATGGATTTTACGGACATCATCACCGGTGTTGCTTGTCGATATCTTTGGTAAAGTGAGAAAAATTTAAGCACCAAAATAGCGGGAGTTTGGATCTAAAATCCACAACAACAAATATTACAAGATAGCCCTAACTTTCTTGATTTCAAAACCGGTCAAACCGCAGGAAAATGAAGTCCGCGGGAAGACGAAGAAGGACAGGAAAATGGTGTGATTTCAAAAAATCCCCTAGCACAACAGATGAATGTTGCTCAAAACATTCATTAGTGGCCAAAATCAAAGACAAAGAGCCAAGCCGCGTGGAATATGATTCTAAAAATAATGGTAAAAGGACAGATCATTGACGCCCGGTTACATTGCTATTGGCCATTTCTTTGCAACAATTCAGCGAGGAGAAGAACCAGTAAATCCTGAAGGGGAGAACCTTTTTCATTCCGCGGATGTGGCTGGTGAAGGGACTTTGTGCATTTTATTGATGATAGAGGAAGCCAGAAAAACATCATCTCGGCAGAGGTCGTCAAGCGGTTAAGGATTGTCGACAACACCACCTCGCAACCATACAACATTAGGTGGCTTTGCGAGGGACGAGATCTCCGTATGCGACCAACAGTTCCGATTAGGACAAGATCTCTGTGTCAGCCAAGAGTGTCAATTATCATACGGCATCCAACCCGCTAAGGATGAGGTATTATGTGATGTTACCCCACTGGATGTCTATGATGTGCTCTTGGGCCAACCATATATGTGGAGACGCCATGTTGTTTATGAGTCTCGACCCCGTAGTGTCATTGTTACTTTGGGGGGTCATCTCTACATAATACCAGAGGTAGTTCCAACTACTGTTCCACCTAAAAAGTGTCGCAAGGTAGTATCTCATACTGCAAAATTCAACTTCTTCACAATCTGTTCAAAAGGAGAACAAAAGGACACTGCAACCACTACAACCTTGCCCCAAGCACCTTCTATCCAACAGAAGCAGGTCGACAAGGTTGCAACAAAGTGAAAAGATTCCTTCTACACACCATCCTCTCATGTATCTCGACTTGTTGAACAACCTCAACCTCAACAGGTTTGTGATAGACTTCCACAAACTGAGCAGCGTGACGTCTCCGGCAAGACAAGCAACTCACCAAGATGCAGATTCAACAAACGCTTTTCCTTCTCCCCCGGGAACTCAACGCAATGGATACCATTGCTTCCTAAGGAGGGAGGATTGATCCAGGTGGATATCGGTGGCCACCCACCTTTTCCAACTAGCTCAAAATAGCTTTCTGGCAATTTTGACAATTTACTATTTTTAGGAGGTTTTAACTTTCGGGGCCATTTTGAGGGCCATTTTGAGGGCCTAAATGAAGGTTTTTCGAGATAAAGGTTATCAATGATATGCAAAGGCATAATTGAGTCACCAAAATGAATCTCCTCGATTATACCTTTCCAACGAGCTATCATACGCCTAAAACGGAGATCGTATGCAAAAGTTACGACCCCGGGAAGTTGATGTACTAACTTACCCAAACGGGGCCCACATGACTTTTGGCACGTCATATCCTAGGGTTAGGTTTTTGGATGTCTAAGACTTTTGGCATTCCCATTTATTGTAAAAAGGCCTTCAGAGCCTCATTGTAATGATCTTCTTGCGAATGCGAGTAGCCATCACATCTCTTCTCAGAGATAAGTTGTCGCCATTCTAGTGAGTCTTTCACTCTGTATTTTTACAGTCTCTGTACATTTCTTTGATTAATAGAAATCGTGTATTACTATATATATGTGTTTATGGTTGCATCTCTAATACATTTCTGTTATATTATTGAATATCTGCAATATATTTGTGCATTTCTTTATTATATCTCCGCTCTCATTTCGTGCTAAAAATAATCTGGATCATATTCTCCCCTAAAATATAGGACACTGGATAATGACTAATTATGACTAATAAATAGGGAATAACATTAGGAAAAATAAATCTTAGGTGTGTGTGAACTAACTCCAACAGATCATAGTTGTCGAATCAATTTCAAGTGGAAGGACATGATAAGCTAGAAAATTTGCATCGCAAAAAGATCAAGCCGTCGATCCAAGATCCTGATCAAACAAACAACATTAACTTCAGATATAAAGATGCAAGGAGTTTACACTCAGGAAAGTTTGAGATTTGAAATCCCCAGAATGTGAAGTTTCGTTAACCATCATATTTGGAGATCAGACAATGATCATTAGATCATGGCAGACCACGTCAGCAAGGACAGGTGGTCGACTACGTCAGCAAGGACACATGGTGCAATCAGAAAATGACAAGTGTCAAGTTGATTCGACGTTTCAAGTACGTGGAAATCATAAATCCGAGTGACACGTGGAAGTTTCTCGGCTCATGACACATCATCAAGTGACGCAAGAGTTACGTCACTCCGAGAGTTTTTTCTTCGAGATTTTTACCATCAGTACTCGCCCAAAAACCCAAAGTCCCGAAGGCCAAAATCCCATAGCGGAGGATAGCCGTTGGATTAAAGAGGACACGCGTCAGTGGATTTTCAACTACGGGAAAAACAAAAGGAAGGGTGAACGAGAGTTTGAGAATTGAAATCTTCGAAGTCTGGAGACATGAAATAAATCTCGATCGTTTATCTGATATGAAGCATTTCGGAGTTTCACGAGTTGGGAGTTTCAAGGCAACTCATAGAAGTATTTTTCGATATGTGAAATCGCGATGCACCCCTCTTGCTTGGCCCCTGGTCACAGTTGGTGATCACATTGATGAAGATTAAGGGAGGAGATAGCACTTCGCTAGGCTCTACAATGAAGATCACCGAAATCATGAAATGCCTTTTCGAATAGGGTTGTTGTCATAGCTAGTGGTAACATCAGCAGAAGAGAAGGGAAGGAGCTGGGGTTTCAAGGCTCCAACTCAGAGTTTCACGAGTTGGGAAAATCGAGGTGACTCGCAATCGATCACCCGAAATGCAAAATCGCGAAACGACTGTTGGTTAGGCGTATGGTCACTGCCGATGGTCATGTGAAAGGAAGGGGCTTAGCCAGAAAAGATAACGCCTACTGTGTATATTTATTAGGAAGGGAAAAGGTGGAAAAGGCATGAGAGCGCAGATGTTCTCTCAGTAACTGCTAGAGACGTACTGATTGTAACTGCAGAAAATGAATGATTGCATCTACCAGAGAATTCGAAGAATCTCAGGGTGATCGCCAGAGGAGATGAAGAGTCTCGAGGTAACTTCTAGTGGAATGAAGACTCATCATAGAGACGATTGATATATCGAAAAGAGTCAAAGACTGTAGCTTCCAGAGAAGCAAAATAATCTTAGGAATGACCACTAATGATGAATAGTCTCAGCATAACGTCCATGGATGAATAACAGACTCAACGTAATCACCATAGGTGATGAAGAGTTAGTTGTATGATTTGGCAGAGTACTTGGCATTATAAATATACGCAGAACGAAGAAGAGGAGGCTACTTTTGTTGAGAGTTATTCATGCAGGTAAAAGTAGGTTGTGTGCAGCAGCTGAAACGCACAGAAGAAGCGTAGCGCATAGAAAAAAAATGCATATCTGAGAGAGGAAGAGGAAGCCGAGGTGCACGTGCAGAGATAGAACAAAATAACATAAATCTCAAAGAATAATGCGAGAAAAAAGACATTGATGCATGCATAGCATAGTAGTGTAGAAGAACAGTGATGATACTGGTAAGCTATTGATAAACACTGTATCATTGTAATAAGTTTCAGTAACGAAGTTTTTATAATAAGGGTTGTAGGGAGGTTCTTGGGAGGATTGGTGTCCTCAGAGTTTCAAGTGGGTGCTTGAACACAAGGAGTTCTATCTTCCATCTAGCTGCAGCCAGAAAACCCACGAAGGCAGGGTGATGCAAGGGAGAATTGTTGTTCTCTGTTATACAGGTTGGTGCCTATGACTGGAATTTGGTGCTTCCATCCAGTTGGTGCTGGAACACGTAGGGAGTTGGTGCTTCCTTCTAGTGGGTGCTAGAGAAACCAGGGAGTTGGTGCTTCCTTCTAGTGGGTGCTACAGAAACCAGAGAGTTGGTGCTCTCATCAAGTTGCAACTTGCAGAATAGAGGTGGTAGCTTCACAATGAGTTGGTGCTCATAAGAATGATAATGTACAAAAAATAAAGGTTACTTATCATATCAAGAAGAAGAGGTTTTTTCCCTTTATGGGTTTCCTCAAGAAATATATGTCTCTGTATATTTCATGTGTGTGATTGATGTTGAATATTCTATTTCTTACCTCCCTGCATTATTGTGATTGTCATTGAGATCTTTGTAAAGAGTTTAAAATAAGAATAATTGTTTAAGCACGGTAACAACTGATTCACCTCCCCCCCTCTCAGTTTTCCAACAATTGGTATCAAATCCAGTTCCTTTTATCTAAGGGTAGATCATAGAGCTTAAACATGACTAGCGATGAAGGAACTTCAACCAATAAGGCCCCCCTGTTCAATGGAACAAACTTTACCTTCTGGAAAGTTAGGATGAGAAGCTACATAATGGCTTTAGGTGCAGATGTCTGGGATGTGGTAGAGACTAGTTATGTAAAGCCAATTTTAGTAGCTTCTAAGGATGACAAGCTAGAGTTCACCTTCAACACCAAGGCTATGAATTCCATTCTGAGTGGGCTTGCAAAAGCAGAATTTGTAAAAGTTATGCACTTAGAATCTGCAAAAGAAATGTGGGACAAATGCATTAGCAGTTATGAAGGTAATGAGAAGGTAAAGGATGCCAAGCTTAAAACCTACAGATTACAGTTTGAACAGCTAAAGATGAAAGAGGATGAAACTATTGGGGGGTACTTTCTAAGAGTTGAAGAACTAGTGAATGCCATGAAGAGTCTTGTTGAGAAGTTTGAAGACGTAGTTTTAGTCCAGAATATTTTAAGATCTTTGCCAGATAGGTTCAACCCAAAGGTCTTTGCTATAGAAGAACTTGATGATCTAAAAACTCTACCTTTTGATCAAATTCTAGGAACTTTGACTGCATATGAAATGAGGATAGTTAAAGATAAACCCACCTCTAGAGAAGCATCATTTAAAGAAGATAAGAATAAGGATTCTGAGCCTGATGAAATTGAAGCAAAATTTGTAAGAAGACTAAAGAAAGGATCAGGCAAGTATCAAGGTAAGTTTCCCTTCAAATGTTTTAAATGCGGAAAGATAGGTCACTTTGCATATTTTTGTCCAAAAAAGAAGAAGGACAAGAACTCTGAAGGTGAAGAGAAGTACAAATCTAAAAGATTTGATAAAAATAAAAGTTTATGTGTAAACACTGATGACTCTTTAGAAGACACAGATAATGACTCTTCCTGTGAAGATAAGGTTAATGACTTTATGCTTATGGACAAAGAGGATTATGATAACAAAATCACATGAAGTGATGTTAATGATGAAGAATCTGTGGTTGACTTGGAAGGAGAGATGATAAGTGATTTGGAAGAGATTGACAGACTCAGACTTAAGAAGAGAAAGAAAAACCAATTGGTGATACAATTCGAGAAAGATGGTAAAAAACCTGATGAAGAATTTTCCCTGCTAAAAGTGGAATTAGAAGAAGAAAATATAATACAGGACATTCTGAAACAACAATTATCAGAGAAGAAGGAAATATGTGAAGCCTTGGAAGACGAGGTAGTAAAAACCAGAAAAGAGATGGATAAGTTTAAAGCATTGTGTGTCCAAAATCTTCCAAGTATCAAAGCCTCAGAAGGATTAGCCACCATTTTGAATCAGCAAAGGAATCTAAAGTTGAAAACTGGTTTGGGTTATGAAGAGGGATCAAGTAGTGGTCAGCCAAGCAACAAAGACTCCATCAAGTTTGTCAAATCTACAACCAATGACAACAACAAACCTGCAGAAACAAAGGAAGATAATAAACCGCCCAGGAGGAGTAAAGAAAAAGGTGCCAGAACTAAATCTATAGAACAAATAAATAATACGCCCTCTTCTCAAGGAAATCATCAGCATGGAAGAAATCGACCTGCTCAAAAAAGACAACCATTTTCCAGGTACAAAGATTTTTTCTATGGATATTGTTTCTACTATTCTAACTTTGGCCACAAAGCTGTAAATTGTTCCTTAAGATTTAGACATGAGCAATCAAGATTCCCAAGGAATAAATATCTTCCACAACAGAGAATGAGACAACTAAGAAACAAACAACCACATATTGCAAATTGTCAAATTAAGTTTAGAGACATGCAATTGAGGAGGTCAAGAGATAATAAACAATCAATGAGTACACAACATTACAACAATCACTTTGACCTATTGAACAATGAGCTTGAATGCTATAACTATCATAACTTCAGCCACAAAGCTACAAACTTCCATCTGAAGAATTACAAAGCAGATCCAAAGATAAATCTCTTAACTAGAAAGGCCAACACATGGAAAAGGAAAGATAGTGAAAAATGTGGTCTAGTACTTTCAACTAAAAAACAAAAGGACTATTGGAATATAGCCAGTGGATGCTCCAAGAACATGACTAGAGAAAAGGATAAGCTTTTGCCTATAATAAAAAGAAAAACAGGAAATGTGATATTTGAAAATCATGAACCAGGTAAAGTCAAGGATAAAGGGATGGTGAGTTTGAGTAATGGCAAAGGAAATTCTCAGGATGTTCTACTTGTAGATGGTCTGAAACATAATTTTCTCAATACAAGTAAAATGTGTGACATAGGTTGTGAAGAGGTGTTCACGTCCAAAGATTATAAGGTGAAAAATGTAAACTCAGGACAAGTGGTGTCTAAAGGCATAAGGACAGATAATGATGTTGATATTGAATCCTCCCATGCAAGAAAATAAAAAGTAGAAGAAGAATCATGTCATAAGTTGGAAGAAGAAGTTGTGAAGTTTGAGAAGTCAAACACCCAAATCAAGTTCTTGAATATCTCCATGACCCTGGATGAGATCTTGGATAGTCAGAGATCACCAAATGACAAATCCGGTCTTGGATACAACAAGGAAGAAATCAGTACTCCTAAGAACTTTAACACAGGTCCCTCATTTGTAAAAAGGGGAAGCAGATATGAGAGTGTTTGTAATGGTTTTTTCTTGTGATGCATATGGTCATAAAAGTCTTGGATTGTAGGCATCATGGAAGAAAAATGAAATTGTTGTAATAGAAGATCAGAGAAGAGTGACAGGGGGAGTCATTCAGTTATGACAAGAAAAGGTTGATGAAGGAGTCCCAGTAAGAGAGGTGAGCAATATTGAGTCTTCCATAGAGGACATAGTTGTAGCTAAAGATGAATAGATCCAAGAATTAGAAGGAGAAGACTGTGAGTTAGATACAAATACTCTGTAGAACTCAAATAAGAGGGTCCATCCTGTCAGGGGGATTTTGTGTTGGTTGAATATCTGATACCTCCGAAACATACTGCAATAGCTCAGGGGGAGCATGCCTTTTGTTTTATTTGACATTGATGTCAAAGGGGGAGAAAAGGTCTAGTCTAAATACTATAGTTGGAGGTCTAAGGAGAATAGTGCAGTCGTTCAGGGTTTCCATCAATGCCAAAGGGGGAGAATGTTGGCATGTTTACAGGCTGAGTGTGCTTGTCATTGATGGCAAGGACAACTGTGATGTTGGCAAGTTTACAAGAAGAGTGTGCATAGTAAGAACAACAACAAATACACATAACGTTTACAGGAAGAGTGTGCATGGAAAGAACAAAAACGATGACACAGAAGAGAAATCTCAAGAAGATCAGGAGGAATAACGTAGAGTTGCACGCACAACGCAAGTGTGCGTCAAGGATGAGGGAAATTTTTTCCAAAGATTAGGAGAGATAGCATTCTAAGATGCGCAGACAAGATCCCATACATCAAGGCTTGCAGAAGGATCAAAGGTCGGAGAACCTTTGACACTCAGAAATTCTTCCAAGTCGGGAGGATGCGTAATCTCAGGAGGAGGAGCGACAATGGTCATTGGATCACCAATCCCAAATAATAGATGGTCATCATATCAGAGTCCAGACAGGAGGAGCACGCAAAGGAGGATATTATACCTCAGCTGCCAGATCGGAGCACAAAGGACTAGCAACTGTTGGATCCAGTATAACTACGAAGAGGATAATGGCCAAGAGCCATCCTCCAATTCAACGAAATGTGAAATCGCGATGAGATATGAATTGTTGGATCCAGAGGACACGTGGCAAGAGATTAGAATTTCAATGACTTGCAAACTGGAGAAGTCAAAGGTGAGAGTTGTAGGAACTTGTGATATGTGAAGTCACGAAATGATCTGGGTCGTTGGATCAAGAGGACACGTGGTGAGAGATCAACATTTTGCTGTATCACAAACTGGAGAAGTCAAAGGTGAGAGTTGTAGGAACTCACGATGTGTGAAGTCACAAAATGATCTGGGTGGTTGGATTCAGAGGACACATGGCAAGAGATCATCATTTTGCTGAATCACGAGATGGAGAATTCAAAGGTGAGTTTTCCTCCAAATTCGTGAAACGCAAAGTTCCGATAATATGCGAACCATTGGATCATAGAGGGATGTGGGTTGTTGATCTGGAGCAAGTTTCAGAAAATTGGGAGTCGAGAGTTGGAAGAGTCATGGTTGGCTCACGTTCAAACACCTGAAATGCGAAGTCACGATTTGATCACAGTCGTCGAATCAATTTCGAGTGGAAGGACATGATAAGCTAGCAAAGTTGCATTTGAGGAAGGTCGAGCCATCAATCCAAGATCCTGATCAAACAAGCAACATTCACTTCAAATATAGAGATGCGAGTAGTTTACACTTAGGAAAGTTTGAGATTTGAAATCCCCGAAATGCGAAGTTCTGTTAACCGTCGGATCTGGAGATCAGACAATGACCACTAGATTGTGGCATACCACTCCAGCAAGGACACATGGCGCAATCAGACAATGACAAGTGTCAAGTTGATTTATCATTTCAGGTACGTGAAAATCACAAATCTGAGTGATACGTGGAATTTTCTCAGCTCATGACACATCATCAAGTGACACAAGATTTACATCACTCCAAGAATTTTTGCTTCGGGATTTTTACCACCAGTACTCGCCCAAAGACACGAAATCACGGAGCGAAGGATAGCCATTGGATTAAAGAGGACACAAGTCAGTGGATTGTCAACTCTAGGAAAAAGAAAAGGAAGGATGAACGAGAGTTTGAGAATTTAAATCTCCGAAGTCTGGAGACACAAAATAAATCTCGACTGTTGATCTGATATGAAGCATTTTGGAGTTTCGCGAGTTGGGAGTTTCGAGGAAAATCATAGCAGGAATTTGCGATATGTGAAATCACGACATACCCCTCTTTACTGGCCCCTGGTCAAACTGGTGGTCACATTGATGAAGATTAAGGGAAGCTAGCACATTGCTAAGCTCTACAATGGAGATCACTGAAATTGTGAAATGCCTTTTTGAATAGGGTTGTGGTCACAATCATTGGTCACATCAGTGGAAGAGAAGGGAAGGAGCTAGCATTTCTAGGCTCCACCTCAGAGTTTCACGAGTTGGGAAAATCGAGGTGAATCGCAGTCGATCACCCGAAATGATAAACTGCGAAACGACTGTTGGTTAGGCATATGGTCACCGTCGATGGTCATGTGAAAGGAAGGGGCTTAGCTAGAAATGCTAGCACCTACTGTGTAGATTTCTCAAGAATGGAAAAGGTGGAAAAGGCATGAGCACGCAGAGGTTCTCTGAGTAAATTCTAGAGACGTACTGATTGTAACTACAGAAAACGACAGATTTCATATACCAGAGAATTCGAAGAATCTTAGGGTGATCACCAAAGGAGCTGAATATTCTTGAGGTAACTACTAGTGGAATGAAGACTCATCATAGAGACAATTGACAGATGGAAAAGCGTCAAAGACTGTAGCTACCAGAGAAGCCAAAGAATCTTAGGAACGACCACTAATGATGAACAGTATCATCATAATGACCATGGATGAAGAACAGACTCAATGTAATCACTAGAGGAGACGAAGAGTTAGTTGTATGATATAGAAGAGGACTTGGCATTATAAATATATGCAGAACAAAGAAGAGGAGGTTGCTTCTGTTGAGAGTTATTCATGCACGTAAAAGTAGGCTATGTGAAGCAGTTGAAACACATAGAAGAGGCGTAGCGCATAGAATAGAAATGCATATCTGAGAGAGGAAGAGGAAGTCAAGGTGCAAATGCAGAGATAGAGCAGAAGAGAAAAAATATCAAAGAAGAATGCAAGCAGGAAGACACCGACGCAGGCATAGAATAATAGTGCAGCAGAACAGTGATGAGACAGGTAAGCTATTGATAAACACTATATCATTTTAATAAGATTTAGTAATGAAGTTTTTATAATCAAGGTGGTAGGGAGGTGCTTGGGAGGATTTGTGTCATCAGAGTTTCAAGTGGGTGGTTGAACACAGGGAGTTGTAGCTTCCATCTTGTTATAGCCAGAAAAACCAGGGAGGCAGGGTGGTGAAAGGGAGAACTGTTGTTCTCTGGTATACAGTTCGGTGCCTGTGTAATTGGAAGTTGGTGCTTCCATCCAGTTGGTTCTGGAACACTTAGGGAGTTGGTGTTTCCTTTTAGTGGGTGCTAGAGAAACCAAGGAGTTGGTGCTTGCTTCTAGTGGGTGCTAGAGAAACCAGAGAGTTGGTGCTCTCAGCAAGTTGCAGCTTGCAGAATAGAGGTGGTAGCCTCACAATGAGTTGCTGCTCATAAGAATGATAATGTAGAGAAAATAAAGATTACTTATCATATCAAGAAGAAGAGGTTTTTTCCCTTTATGGGTTTCCTCAGGAAATATCTATCTCTATATATTTCATGTGTGTGATTGATGTTGAATATTATATTGCTTAACTCCCTGCATTATTGTGATTTTCATTGAGAGCTTTGTAAAGAGTTTAAAATAAGCATAATTGTTTAAGCACGGTAACAATTGATTCACCCTCGCCCCTCTCAATTGTCCAACGCATTGACCACTTATAACTTTTGCCTACGAACTCCATTTGAGGCATCATTTGCATCATTGGAAAGATAATGACAATCTCTACAAATGATGTTATTTTCTAAATCATTTGAGATGGTCGAATTTTGAGCTTTTTTTGACCCCCTGGGACCTAAGTGAGCGTTCCATACCCTTCTGGACCTCTATGAACATTCCTTAGATCCTCGTAGATCAGATACTAATACATCATAATCATCAAAACCATATGCCAAAATCACCAAGAAGATCTCTCAAAACATATGCCCAACCTCACCAAGAAGATCTCTCAAAACATATGCCCAACCTCACCAAGATATTACTCAAACCATGTACCAAAATATGCCTCAAGCATGTGGCATAACATATGTAACATACAGTTCCACTGATCACATTTTATATATTGACTTATTCTTTGAGGACACTTGCAAGCAAGTGATCCGGTTAAAACATGATACATTATGATTATTCTTTGATTATGAGTTACATTGTAATGGACATTGAGATTTATATGTTGTTTCTAGATGTATATATTGACAGACATTATGATGAGGTTACCTAAGTGTGCATGAAACACGACAGGTTGAAGATGTCGATGGAATCAACAAACTTCTTTGGACTTGAGATTGAGTCAGGGAGTAGACTTGTATTTTGGTATAGGTATTTGATTTATACACATATATAATTGACGATGAATTATATATGGATTTTATGTATATGGATTATTGACATTGTTTTTGTCAGTGAATGAAGGCTTGGTAAAGGGGTCATACACAAAAAACCAGACATATGAGAGAGAGGTGTCGCAGTGTCCCTATCATAGCCTACTAGCACTCCTGTCGTGACCTAAATGAAAGGTTAACGATAACCTCATTCTGAGATGGGCCATGATGTCATGAGGGCATACTGAGACAGTGGCTCACGAAGGACTCTAAGGGGCACAAAATATGGTAGAATCCTTATTCCTTAGAAAATCCCTTAGTCTCTCACAAGGTCGACCAATGGAGTGTTGACTCCAAGTGTCTGACAAACTTTCAAACTAGTCAATGACAAGTGGCATCCTTGGAGCACGGAAGTGCGTCTTGAAGGGAACGTCACGTAAACAAAATTGTGAGTCAATAAAAATCTAGAAGGCCTATAAAACAAAATAAAAATGCTTAGACTTTGTTAGTAAAGATCATAAAATTAATTATTAAAATGTAAACTAGCAAACTAACAAAGAGTCTAAGTCTAAAATGCTTGACTAAATAAAAACACTAAAATTGGAATAAGGGAAGTTAGACTTAATAAATTAGTAAAAGGAGAATAAGAATCAAAAGTTGGGTATGTGCACATGTGTGCACGAAATTAATAAAAAGGAAATTTTTAATTAAAAGAAAATAAAATCATGAGAGAATAGGCGGTCAACATAGAGTTAGTATCATAATCCAATCAACCACTAAATCCTAACTAAAGGAAGACTCCTAATCAAACTCAAACTTAATTTTAGTTAGGGGAAATAATAGAGGGATTGAGGAACTAAGAGACAACTATGAGAAAAAATAGGAACAAATTGGGGAATGTGAGGGGAAATGTCTAATTAATTAAAATAAAAATGGATTTAACATGTGCAACTTGGGGAGAGTGTGACATGTGTAGTAGGTGAATAATCATTAATTTAATAATTAAAAATTGTTTAATTGTGCATGAGAGGACATATGTCAATGCTACTTTTTCTATAAAAGAAATGGTGAGGAAGACAAAAGGACCCTACTATTGGATTAATGTTATGCTCCCAAAATTTTATTTGACTGAGTTTACTTGTGAGAGTTGGGTTCCAAACTTGTGCAGGAGGTGGAAGCCTTTCCCTGAAAGAGCAAGTTTGTGCTATTGAGATCTGATTTTCCATGTGTGACACATTTGCGGTTCGGGGGGCTAAGGGAGAAGAATAGTACCCCTAGAGTTGGTTGTGAGGTACTAGTGAAGTCCTTGGATTAGGAGGCGGAAGAAAGGTGTCCTTGGGTTATCGACTAAGCACTGTTAAACTTGTAGATTCATTATTCTAATAATCGACAACTTGCTTTGTATAAAATTGTTAGATTGATGTTAGTGTATGGTAAACAAGAAGGTTAAATTCCTGAAATTTTATTGTTATTCTATATAAATAAATTTGTTTATAGATTCATCAATGATTTAATCATCGTATGTTTTGTTCACAAGGTGATTTAAATTACTTTGCATGAGCCATTATAGTAAGCACTTGTTATCCTTGTAGAAGAATTTCTGTTTAGTAGCAATATTGATCTTGTAAAAGTTTTTGTAATGGCAACCCAAGAAATTAGAATGATCAAATTTAAAATTTGACATACTTATGTTCTCTACATTTAGTTGATATTCTTGTTGAAGTCAAATATGTGAATCTGTAAAGATGATTGGAATTTATGTGAATTTAGTTCCTGATTCCAAATTGTTTACTGTAAATTAGTAAATACTGGCCATTTTTTACTGTAAATAATGGCCTTCTAATTTACTGTAAATTAGTAAATTAGAAGGCCATTTTTTTTTAAAGCCTTATGTTCTTTCTTGCGAATCTAGGTAGAAATAACATTTTTAAATCTACTGGTCATGATTTATTGTAGCACTCAACTTTACATTTGGTCATTCCTTCTCAAAAGGAAAAATTTCTATGTTTCGGTTAAAATTTCTGACACAATTTCGAAATATTCGCTACCTTGTAATGATACTAGTTGATCGTACCTTCACTCTAACCTTGGAATGTTGATTCGAATCTTATCTGCTGTATATATCTTACAATCCTTGAAATCCTTAAAAGTGTGATGTTAGTACCAGTAGTGAATATCCACGATGCAGCCTTTGGTCCCATTTAGCTATGATGATAATGGTGCTACTGGATGTTAGAAATAGTTAAGGATCCCTTGCTTAGAAACTTGAGAATCCTTGTACATTGTTATGACAGTTGGAACTTGGCATTTAATTTCCAAGAAACCTAATTAGAAACCTATTAATAATTGTATTAAAATAAGAATCACTTCATGAGTTATAAATGTTTACATTAATGAAAATATTGTGTCAATGATAGAATAGAATTATAGCTATATATATTTTTACTACTAATTTATATATAATATTCTAATCATTAATATAAAAGGAAAACATAGTAAGGAATTGGTGAAGAAACTCCTTTAAATTTTTATGTCCATATAGACATTAATGGAATCTTGGTTAAATGTGCTTTTAATCAATTAAGTATAATTATTAGAATTTAGGAAGTACCCATAGGAATTTGAAATGACATCAATGATTTGAAGTACCTTACTACTTGCATTTTAGGTTGAATGATTGTGGTTTTAATATGGATTAGGTGTATGTACTTAAGATTCCCTGGATTTCAAAAATAGTTAAAGAAATTGTCCTATTAATGATTAGAATCGACGAATGAAAATTTCTTAAGTTAAGCATTGATACTCCAAGGTTTGGGTTAGATACGTAAGACATAAGATTTTCAACCTTAGAAGTGAAGTAGTCATGGAATTTTTGGGTTTTAATTATTAATAAATTTTAATCATTGAGTCGAAATTACATTTTATTTGGATTAAATGAGTAATGATTGATATAAATATCCTTAAGTAATTATTGAGATTTCATTAAAAGTTTCATTAGGAGTTATCGGAGTTATGAAATATTGACTCATTGAAAATGTGTTAAAAGAGATGAATATTAATGTTATTACATTGATGGTTATTATAAAGCTTCATACTTGAAGCAAGATTATTAATTGAGTGAATGATTCAATATTTATTTATATTGAGGTCTAGAAGTTAATGATTGTAATTGTTATAGTAATATTTTCCTCACCCCATGCAATTTGCTCAGAAGTTTTTTTCCATTTTCTTATGCAGACTTGAAGTCCCTCTTTGCAGTTCTCATAGCTAAAAATTGTATTTTTCCACATATACATGCCTTAACAACTATACATCATGTGTATACGCAAGTTGCACCATTACAACCCACGTACATTGGAATTTTTGCTCAAAACTAAAAAATGGCGTCGGGTTTCCATGTCATGTCATAAGATCCATGATCATTGACCTTCCATATACTGAAAACATTCCGACTCGACCCTTCAGTTCCATTTGAAGGCTATAAATGGGCCTTATCCAAGTTGTGGAAAAGGGGAGAACAATTCAACTTTGAGAGCAATGTTACTCTGGAGAAATTATTCACTTCATATTAAGTCTGCATCCCTTTGTCCTTTTAAGTCTGAACACCTTGTTCAACCCCCAAGCTCTTTCATATTTGATGGAGAACCTCATTGTCTCTCTTATATGAGCTTGCCTTTGGTGGAGGATTGAAGTGGTGGAAGCCCATATAGAAGGGACTTAGCTTCTTGGTTCTGAACGTGTCGACACATAAGTTTGTCATTCATACACTTTTGTGGATTACATTTTAATAGAAATACTCTTTTCTCATCTAATTAATGTCTTGCAAATATTTGAATTGTTATTCCATGGGCGTATTTGTTATAAATATTGATGGATTATGCTATTGTATGTGCTAACTTTATATATTATCACCATATTCTTGCGTATCTTAGTTGTTGAGGACAAGTTGCAGGTGTATTTATTTGAGTCAAGTGCTCAATGGTGGACTCCATCGAACGTCTAGACGAGGTAGGATATTTATCTTGTCTTGTTAGCATATTTGTTTATATAGCATACTTGAGATTAGAGTTGATTTCTGTAGTCATTTACATCTGTTGTGGTTTATCCCATGCCATAGAGTGATTTTCCTCGTAACAGTAATGATTATAGTAACTTTATTTAAGGATTGTGTACTAAAGGTTAAATATATGATCCTATTTTATCGATTACCTTGTCGCGTGGTATCACGACCACTTAATGTAACAAAATGAATTTTGGTGTACTTTCATTTTCCTTGTTTTGTGTAGTTGATATTTTAATTTAATTCATGTTGAAATGTCCATTCTTTGCATAAATGAAAAGTTATGTTAGTCACTTACTGTTGATTAGTTTGAATGTTTAGAATATGATTGGTTATGGTTATATATACCTTCATGTTCCTCGGAACAACTGTCAGTCATGTGACCTTAAATGGTCAAAATAGATCGGATTAATCCTGGACTTGAGTGTTGATTATGTGTCTTGAAGGTCCTAACCTTGTAGGGTAAGATTGGGTGGTTAGAAATTGTTTGTTCTTTCAATCTTTGTATGATCTGATGATAATAATGTTCACATGTTAGACCTATTAAATATTACTTGATAATGTATCTTTACCTTGTTGTGAATTTGACGTTAAGTAAGAATAATGATGTTGGTTAAGATTAAATCATTTACATGTGTTGGTCAGTTTGCACAGGGCTTAATCAATGCCAAAGGGGGAGTTTGTTGGTCAGTTTGCATAGGGCTTGGTTTTGTCATTAATGTCAAACTTAAATCTATAAGACCGAGAGAAGCAGTTGCACGGTGGTTAGCTAAGAGTTCCTTTGAAAATCAGAAATTCAGAAAGGAAGGAGCGCGCAGTAGAAGAGAATGGATCTCGGGCATTAGATCCGAGTGCAGGGCCTGACCGTTTTTAGATCCAGAAGAATCTGCACATTCTTTAAAGTGCAAGGAGAAGCGGGCTTATAAAATCCTGAAAGCAGGAGGACCGTCCATATTCGGGTAGGATACATGGTCACAAATCATCTTTTCGCTGACTCGAAAGTCAAAGAAAGGAGGTGCTCCAACCTCCAATATTGCGATACGCGAAATCGTGAAACATAAAGTCCCGATGAGATCAGGACCGTCTGATCATGAAAGACCATGGGTCGTCGATCGGAGAAAAGAGGATATCAGGCATCGCGACTTGGAGTGTCGAAACACTTCATCAAAGGAACGTCGAAATGCCGAAATGTGAAATGCCAAAATGCCGAAATACGAAACGTCGAAATGTTGAAATGCGAAATGCATTTTTGGCGTAGGCAGTGGTTACCACCGATGGTCATGTGAGAGGGAAGAGCTAGCACGAAGCTATGCTCCATTTCGGGGATCACAACTTGGAGTGTCGAGACCATTCGACACAGGATTGTCGAAATGAGAAATGGGAAATGCATTTCGATTAGCCTATGGTCATAGCCAATGGGCATATGGTTTAGCACAAGTGTCTTGCCGAAGCGCTCGAGGGTTATTCTATGCTGAAAAGTAAAAACAAACGTATGTTCATCGAACAATGCTGATTAAATATTTAAACTGATCATGTGGATGTTGTTCTTCTTGATGCCTTGGCCAATAATGATCACTGTAAGGTAGTTATTCAGTTATTGTAACTGAATCTTCGAAGCCTAAGGGTTCTAGTGTACGCTTTGAATGTACAGGGTAAATAGTGAAATTTTGTGTGATGGAAATTATGGAATTAATGGTAGAGTCGTGGCTATGAAAAAAAGACACAGAGGAGAAAAGTAAAATTTATTTCTGTAAATTAAGATGAACTGAAATAAAATTATACAGGGACAGTGAGAAGAAATGATGAAGATAGAGCAAAGATTAAGAAGAGAAGACATATGCACATATTTATAAATCTAAGTGGTTTGTTCAAGAATGGATTCTGATATGAATATATAAACAGAGAAGATTTGAATGCGTAATCTTTGATAGAGAAGATAAAGAGTTGGTTTCTAGGTTCTTAGTGGCAGAAAAGGATTCTAGGGTGGTAGGGAGGAGCAAGGGGAGACTGTAAAAGTCTCATGTACAAGTTGGTGCTTATACATCTGGGAGTTGTAGCTTCCATTCAGTAGGTGCTGAAGAAACAGAGTTAGCAGCCTCATCTGGGTTGTAGCTCAGATAAAATAAGAATGTAAAGAAAAATTGGAGCTTGCCTTTCATTCATAAGAAGAAGAGGTTTTTCCCTTTTGGGTTTCCTCATGAAAATATCCGTGTCATTATCTATTTATGTGAGTGCATATTAATTGATCTGAATGATTTGTAGCAAGACATATAGTAAAATGCATACTATGTGTTCATTGAGTAATCTGTTTTAAAGAAAAGAAAGATTTTGTATCTAACTGATTCACCCCCCTCCCCCCTCTTAGTTAGGATATCATGTTTAACAATTGGTATCAGAGCGAGTTTACTTCAAGATTTAGTTTAATCACTGGAAGTTTGATCTTTAATAATGGATAAGAAATCTGATTTTACTAAACATGGATTACCTCTGTTTGATGGACATATTTATGCTTTTTGGAGTATCAGGATGAAGTTGTTTTTACAGTCTCAAGGAGTAGATGTTTGGTAAGCTGTGTTGAATGAATATAAGGCTCCAACAACAGTTCCAACAGATGTTGCAGGGAAGAAACTCTATGAGAGTAATTCCAAAGCTATGTATGCAATACTTGGAGGATTGGCAGGTTCAGAATTTGTTAAGGTAATGCATTGTGAGTCAACAAAAAAGTTATGGGACAAACTGAAGAAGGTATATGAAGGAGATACTAAGGTTAAGAATGTTAAATTGGAATAAGGGAAGTATAGCTATATATATTGTATTAAGGAGTCTAATTAGAAACCTATTAATAATTGTATTAAAATAAGAATCACTTTATGAGTTATAAATATTTACATTAATGAAAATATTGTGTCAATGATAGAATAGAATTATAGCTATATATATATATTTACTACTAATTTATATATAATATTCTAATGATTAATATAAAAGGAAAATATAGTAAGGAAATGGTGAAGAAACTCCTTTAAAATTTTATGTCCATATAGACATTAATGGAATCTTTGTTAAATGTGCTTTTAATCAATTAAGTATAATTATTAGAATTTAGGAAGTACCCATAGGAATTTGAAATGACATCAATGATTTGAAGTACCTTACTACTTTCATTTTAGGTTGAATGATTGTGGTTTTAATATGGATTAGGTGTATGTACTTAAGATTACCTGGATTTCAAAAATAGTCAAAGAAATTGTCCTATTAATGATTAGAATCGACGAATGAAAATTTCTGAAGTTAAGCATTGATACTCCAAGGTTTGGGTTAGATACGTAAGACATAAGATTTTCAACCTTAGAAGTGAAGTAGTCATGAAATTTTTGGGTTTTAATTATTAATAAATTTTAATCAATGAGTCGAAATTACATTTTATTTGGATTAAATGAGTAATGATTGATATAAATATCCTTAAGTAAGTATTGAGATTTCATTAAAAGTTTCATTAGGAGTTATCGGAGTTATGAAATATTGACTCATTGAAAATGTGTTAAAAGAGATGAATATTAATGTTATTACATTGATGGTTATTATAAAGCTTCATACTTGAAGCAAGATTATTAATTGAGTGAATGATTCAATATTTATTTATATTGAGGTCTAGAAGTTAATGATTGTAATTGTTATAGTAATATTTTCCTCACCCCATGCAATTTGCTCAGAAGTCTTTTTCCATTTTCTTATGCAGACTTGAAGTCCCTCTTTGCAGTTCTCATAGCTAAAAATTGTGTTTTTCCACATATACGTTCCTTAACAACTATACATCATGTGTATACGCAAGTTGCACCATTACAACCCACGTACATTGGAATTTTTTCTCAAAACTAAAAAATGGCGTCGGGTTTCCATGTCATGTCATAAGATCCATGATCATTGACCTTCCATATACTGAAAACATTCTGACTCGACCCTTCAGTTCCATTTGAAGGCTATAAATGGGCCTTATCCAAGTTGTGGAAAAGGGGACAACAGTTCAACTTTGAGAGCAATGTTACTCTGGAGAAATTATTCACTTCATATTAAGTCTGCATCCCTTTGTCCTTTTAAGTCTGAACACCTTGTTCAACCCCCAAGCTCTTTCCTATTTGATGGACAACCTCATTGTCTCTCTTATATGAGCTTGCCTTTGGTGGAGGATTGAAGTGGTGGAAGCCCATATAGAAGGGACTTAGCTTCTTGGTTCCGAATGTGCCGACACAGAAGTTTTTCATTCATACACTTTTGTGGATTACATTTTAATAGAAATACTCTTTTCTCATCTAATTAATGTCTTGCAAATATTTGAATTGTTATTCCATGGGCATATTTGTTATGAATATTGATGGATTATGCTATTGTATGTGCTAACTTTATATATTATCACCATATTCTTGCGTATCTTAGTTGTTGAGGACAAGTTGTAGGTGTATTTATTTGAGTCAAGTGCTCAATGGTGGACTCCATCGAACGTCTGGACGAGGTAGGATCTTTATCTTGTCTTGTTAGCATATTTGTTTATATAGCATACTTGAGATTATAGTTGATTTCTGCAGTCATTTCCATCTGTTGTGGTTTATCCCATGCCATAGAGTGATTTTCCTCGTAACAGTAATGATTATAGTAACTTTATTTAAGGATTGTGTACTAAAGGTTAAATATATGATCCTATTTTATCGATTACCTTGTTGCATGGTATCGCGACCACTTAATGTAACAAAATGAATTTTGGTGTACTTTCATTTTCTTTGTTTTGTGTAGATGATATTTTAATTTAATTCATGTTGAAATGTCCATTCTTTGCATAAATGAAAAGTTATGTTAGTCACTTACTGTTGATTAGTTTGAATGTTTAGAATATGATTGGTTATGGTTATATATACCTTCATGTTCCTCAGAACAACTGTCAGTCATGTGACCTTAAATGGTCAAAATAGATCAGATTAATCCTGGACTTGAGCGTTGATTATGTGTCTTGAAGGTCCTAAACTTGTAGGGTAAGATTGGGTGGTTAGAAATTGTTTGTTCTTTCAATCTTTGTATGATCTGATGATAATAATGTTCACATGTTAGACCTATTAAATATTACTTGATAATGTATCTTTACCTTGTTGTGAATTTGACGCTAAGTAAGAATAATGATGTTGGTTAAGATTAAATCATTTACATGTGTTGGTTAGTTTGCACAGGGCTTAATCAATGCCAAAGGGGGAGTTTGTTGGTCAGTTTGCATAGGGCTTGGTTTTGTCATTAATGTCAAACTTAAATATATAAGACCGAGAGAAGCAGTTGCACAGTGGTTAGCTAAGAGTTCCTTCGAAACTTAGGAATTCATAAAGGAAGGAGTTCACAGTAGAAGAGAATGGATCTCGGGCATTAGATCTGAGCGCGGGGCCTGACCGTTGTCAGATCTAGAAGAATCTGCACGTTCTTTAAAGTGCAAGGTGAAGCGGGCTTATAAAATCCTGAAAGCAGGAGGACCGTCCATCTTCGGGTAGGATACATGGTCACAAATCAGCGTTTCGCTGACTCGAAAGTCAAAGAAAGGAGGTGCTCCAACCTCCAATATTGCGATACGCAAAATCATGAAACATAAAGACCCGATGAGATCAGGACCATCTGATCACGAAAGACCATGGGTCGTCGATCGAAGAAAAACGGATATCAGGGATCGCGACTTGGAGTGTCGAAACACTTCATCACAGGAACGTCGAAATGCCGAAATACGAAACGTCGAAATGCCGAAATGCGAAATAAATTTTCGGCATAGGCAGTGGTTACCACCGATGGAGCTACGCTCCATTTCAGGGATCACAACTTGGAGTGTCGAGACCGTTCGACACAGGATTGTCGAAATGAGAAATGGGAAATGCATTTTGATTAGCCTATGGTCATAGCCAATGGGCATATGGTTTAGCACAAGTGTCTTGCCGAAGCGCTCGAGGGTTATTCTATGCTGAAAAGTAAAAAAAAACGTATGTTCATCGAACAATGCTGATTAAATATTTAAACTGATCATGTGGATGTTGTTCTTCTTGATGCCTTGGCCAATAATGATCACTGTAAGGTAGTTATTCAGTTATTGTAACTGAATCTTCGAAGCCTAAGGGTTCTAGTGTACACTTTGAATGTACAGGGTAAATAGTGAAATTTTGTGTGATGGAAATTATGGAATTAATGGTAGAGTCGTGGCTCTGAAAAAAAGACACAGAGGAGAAAAGTAAAATTCATTTCTGTAAATTAAGATGAACTGAAATAAAATTATACAGGGACAGTGAGAAGAAATGATGAATATAGAGAAAAGATTAAGAAGAGAAGACATATGCACAGATTTATAAATCTAAGTGGTTTGTTCAAGAATGGATTCTGATATGAATATATAAACAGAGAAGATTTGAATGCTTAATCTTTGATAGAGAAGATAAAGAGTTGGTTTCTAGGTTCTTAGTGGCAGAAAAGGATTCTAGGGTGGTAGGGAGGAGCAAGGGGAGAATGTAAAAGTCTCATGTACAAGTTGGTGCTTATACATCTGGGAGTTGTAGCTTCCATTAAGTAGGTGCTGAAGAAACAGAGGTAGCAACCTCATCTGGGTTGTAGCTCAGATAAAATAAGAATGTAAAGAAAATTTGGAGCTTTCCTTTCATTCATAAGAAGAAGAGGTTTTTCCCTTTTGGGTTTCCTCATGAAAATATCTATGTCATTATCTATTTATGTGAGTGCATATTAATTGATCTGAATGATATGTAGCAAGACATATAGTAAAAGGCATACTCTATGTTCATTGAGTAATCTGTTTTAAAGAAAAGAAAGATTTTGTATCGAACTGATTCACCCCCTCCCCCCTCTCAGTTAGGCTATCATGTTTAACAATTGGTATCAGAGTGAGGTTACTTCAATATTTAGTTTAATCACTGGAAGTTTGATCTTTAATAATGGATAAGAAATCTGATTTTACTAAACATGGATTACCTATGTTTGATGGACATATTTATGCTTTTTGGAGTATCAGGATGAAGTTGTTTTTACAGTCTCAAGGAGTAGATGTTTGGTAAGTTGTGTTGAATGAATATAAGGCTCCAACAACAGTTCCAACAGATGTTGCAGGGAAGAAACTCTATGAGAGTAATTCCAAAGCTATGTATGCAATACTTGGAGGATTGGCAG
>SNQJ01S0021480.1:0-31494 GCA_010110895.2 Picea sitchensis | reverse complement strand
GAGATGTCCATGCTAGGAGAAATGAAGTTTTTCTTAGGCTTGCAAATTACTCAATCTAATAAAGGTATTACCATTTCTCAAACCAAGTATATCAATGAAATGCTTAAGAAATTTTAGATGGAAGATTCTAAACCAGTTGGCACTCCCATGGTTACTAGATGTAAATTAAGTAAGTTTGATGATACTAAAGATGTTGATCAGACAGTGTATAGATCTATGATTGGTAGTCTTCTTTATGCTACAGCTACAAGACCTGATATTATGCATGCAGTTTGTCAAGTTGGTAGGTTTCAAGCTTCACCAAAAACTTCGCATCTACTTGCAGTCAAAAGAATTTTTAGATATCTTAAGGGGACAACAGAGTATGGTTTGTGGTATCCTACAGGTAATCAACTTGATTTATATGCTTTCACTGATGCTGACTGGGCAGGTTGTGTTGATGACAGGAAGAGTACTAGTGGAGCAACATTTTTTCTTGGAAGATGTCTTGTAAGTTGGTCAAGTAAAAAACAATCAACAATGTCTCTGTCTACTGTTGAAGCATAATACATAGTAGCTGCAGCTTGTTGCACTCAGGTTCTATGGATGAAACAGATGCTGGAAGATATACATATTCATTATAATGACCCTATACCTATCTTCTGTGATAATACTAGTGCAATTAGTATTTCTAAAAATCCTGTTATGCATTCAAAAACAAAGCACATTCCCATCAAATTTCATTTTCTAAGAGAGAAGGTTATGTCTAAAGTTATTAAACTAAAATATGTTAGCACAAAGGATCAAATTGAAGATGTATTTACTAAACCTTTACCTAAAATTCCATTTGACAGTCTCAGGGATCAGTTGGGGGTTTACCCTCTGTAATTTCATTTCACTCTCAAACTTTGCAAGGGATTCATAATAAAATCAGACTGCATAGGTTTATTGACTATTTTGATAGGGGGAGTTGCTACTGAAATGATACATCTTTACAGGTGGTTTTCTTTGCTCAGGTGGAGTATGGTTGTTTCCTTTTCCATAGATGTCAAAAGGGGGAGAAGAAATTTAAAGTTTTCCATCAATGCCAAAGGGGGAGTTTGTTGGTCAGTTTGCACAGGGATTGATCAATGCCAAAGGGGGAGTTTTTTGGTTAGTTTGCACAGGGCTTGGTTTTGTCACTAATGTCAAACTTAAATCCATAAGACCGAGAGAAGCAGTTGCACGGTGGTTAGCTGAGAGTTCCTTCAGAACTCATGAATTTAGAAATGAAGGAGCACGCAGTAGAAGGGAATAGATATTGGGTGTTATATCCGAGCATGGGGCTTGACTGTCATCAGATAAAGGAGAACCTACACGTTCTTTAAAGTGCAAGGTGAAGCAAGCTTATAAAATCCTAAAAGCAAGAGGACCATCCATCTTCAGGCAGGACACATGGTCACAAATCAGCTTTTCACTGACTGGAAAGTTAGAGAAAGGAGGTGCTCCAACCTACGATATCGTGATACACAAAATCATGAAATGCAAATTCCCGATGAGATCAGGACCATCTGATCACAAAAGGTCGTGGGTCGTCGACTAGAGAAAAGAGGATATCGGGGATCACAACTTGGAGTGTCAAAACACTTCATCATGGGAATGCTGAAATGCCGAAATGCGAAATGCCAAAATGCTGAAATGCCGAAATGTGAAATGCATTTTTGGCGTAGGCAGTGGTTACCGTTGATGGTCATGTGAGAGGGAAGAGCTAGCACGAAGCTATGCTCCATTTCAGGAATCACAACTTGGAGTGTTGAGACCCTTCGACACAGGATTTTCGAAATGTGAAATGAGAAACGCATTTCGATTAGCCTATGGTCACAGCCAATGGGCATATGGTTTATCACAAGTGTCTTGCCAAAGCGCTCAAGGGTTATTCTATGCTGAAAAGTAAAAACAAACGTATGTTCATCGAACGATGCTGATTAAATATTTAAACTGATCGTGTGGATGTTGTTCTTCTTGATGCCTTGGCCAATAATGATCACTATAAAGTAGTTATTCAGTTATTGTAACTGAATCTTCGAAGCCTGAGGGTTCTAGTGTGCACTCTGAATGTACAGGGTAAATATAAGTGAAATTTTGTGTGATGGAAAATATGGAATTAATGGTAGAGTCGTAGCTGTGAAAAAAAAAACACAGAGGAGAAAAGTAAAATTCATTTCTGTAAATTAAGATGAACTGAAATAAAATTATACAGGGACAGTGAGAAGAAATGATGAAGATAGAGAAAAGATTAAGGAGAGAAGACATATGCACAGATTGATAAATCTAAATGGTTTGGTCAAGAATGGATTCTGATATGAATATATAAACATAGAAGATTTGAATGCTTAATCTTTGACAGAGAAGATAAAGAGTTGGTTTGCAGGTTCTTAGTGACAGAGAAGGATTCTAGGGTGGTAGGGATGAGCAAGGGGAGACTGTAAAAGTCTCATGTACAAGTTGATGCTTGTACATCTGGGAGTTGTAGCTTCCATTCAGTAGGTGCTGAAGAAATAGAGGTAGTAGCCTCATCTAGGTTGTAGCTCACATAAAATAAGAATGTAAAGAAAAGTTGGAGCTTGCCTTTCATTCATAAGAAGAAGAGGTTTTTCCCTTTTGGGTTTCCTCATGAAAATCTCTGTTTCATTTTCTATTTATGTGAGTGCATATTAATTGATCTGAATGATTTGTAGCAAGACATATGGTAAAAGGCATAATCTGTATTCATTGAGTAATCTGTTTTAAAGAAAAGAAAGATTTTTTATCTAACTGATTCACACCCCTCCCCCTCTCAGTTAGGTTATCATGTTTAACAACATGTTGTTATAATTGTATACTAATTGTCTTTTCCCATGTATTTGTCATAATGAACATTTCTTAACTTGTTTTAAAACAAGGGGCCAAAAAAAATAAAAATACTTCGTTGTATTCGCTTATATTGTGTGGTGTACGGAGGGATGTTTCAACATCCATGATAAACCATAAACCATGTATCAAAGCTGTACCTCAAATCATATGCCCAATATCGCCAACATGTGTCTCTATCCATGTGACAAAGACTCTCGAAGATATGCCTCAAGCATGTAACATCAAGATATAACCCTCAAAACACATCTAAAGACATACCTTTAATCATGTAACAACCTAGTGCATATGATCACAAACCAACATACCTTCTTCAACTTCAACATTAAGATAATAGTACCTTTTTCAAAACTTTTGCATTGATCTACAATTCATACACTGTCAAACCACAGATATCCACACTTTGCTTCACTATGCCATCTACGCTTTTCTCCACTGCAACCTGTGGATAACGTTAGAAAACTGGTACAATCACTTTCACACTCCTTTCTCTCCTCGACTGCCTTTCTCCTAGGCTAGATTTTCTTTTCTAAGATCGCCAATCCTCCTAGCACAAGTGCAGACCCACTTATGTTAGCTCCATACAACAAACACACTCTTGCTTGGATGAAAAAATGAGAGGTTATTGATGTGTATTTATACTTTTCCAAGTGCCTCATTTATTTGACTTTAGGGTCGACTTGTAACTCCTTGTTGCCAAAAAATTTCTTCTTTAATTAATTTTGGGGCCAAATTGTAACTTATTTTCCTTAGATCCATGGCTTATTGGCCATACTCTAGGCTTAATCTTTAAGAGGGCATAACTTCTCAACTATGAGGGACCACGTGACGTACCACCTACCGTTGGAAACAACATGACGGGTATTATCCATATATGAGGGTTTTACATGTATTTTCAATGTTCTTCATCCTTGTTTTCCTCAAACACCTTCGAGCTTCATGATCACACCTTCTAGGCTTCTTGTTGATTTATTTGAAGTGTCTTCCCGTGAGGGCCGTGCTTAAAGCTACACCATAAGGGGACCACATTGGAAAGTTCTTTAAACACACCCATTACTTTTAGAGGATTCTATACTTCTTCTAGAGTTGACATAAATGACAACCAATGTTCCAACATATACATCATGGGGATCCCTAATTCTTTTTTTGAAGAAGAAAGATGGAAATTTAAGGCTATGTATTGATTTCATACAACTAAATAAGGTCACCATAAAGAAAAAATATCCTTTTCTCAGGATTGATGATTTATTTGGTCAACTGAAAGGTGAAAGAATATTTTCCAAGAATGAATTGAGATCAGTTTATCATCAAGTGTGGATAAAGGAAGAATATATCATCAAGATAACATTTAGGGAAATATATGTGAATTATGAATTCACGGTAGTGCCATTTGGGCTATCAAATGCCCCAACTGTTTTTATGTGCCTGATGAATGGAGTGTTTAGGGAATACCTGGACAAGTTTGTATTTATGTTGTTAGATGATATACTCATGTACTCTAAGTTAGAAGAGGAACATGAACAACATTTAAGAGTGGTGTTCCAAGTTTTAAGAGACCATAAATTATACGCTAAGCTAAGTAAGTACATATTTTATCAAAAGAAGATTCACTACTTGGGCCATATTATTTCAACAGAAGGTATAGAATTGGATCCTAAGAAGATAGAGGCCATTAAAGGATGGACAACACTAAGAAATATGACATAGGTCAGATCATTCATGGGACTTTCCATTTCTTACTAAAGATTCATAAAAATATTCTCAAAGATTGCAAGCCCAATCACTTCTTTGCAAAAGAAGGGAGTGAAAATTGAATGGACTCCTAAGTGTGAAGAAATCTTTCAAAAACTAAAGGAAATTTTTATGAGTGCGCCAATATTAAAGATTTTAGATTCAAATGAATATTTTTTTGTGCATTGATGCATGCAAGGAAGGGCTTGGTGGAATCCTCGGCTAAAAAGATCATGTGGTATGTTATGAGTCCAGAAAATTAAAAGAGATTGAGAGGAATTATGCTACACATGACTTGGAATTAGAAACAATTGTACATGCATTAAAAATGCGGATAAACTACCTCATGGGGAAGAAATTATAGCTAAGGACATACCAATGTGGTCTGAAACATTTGTTGCGACAACCTATGTTAAATTCTAGTCAAACTAGATGGCTTGAATTTCTTATTGAGTATGACTTTGAAATTAAGAAAATCAAAGGAAAATAAAATCAAGTCGCTGATGCACTCAGAAGGAGAGTACATGAGAAAAATATTACAACCATTAGCATATACATGACTAATCTGAAGGATAAAATATGGAAACAAAAAATTCATATAAGCACTATTTAAAAATAAAAGAAACATTACAACAAGATAATTTTCAACAAAAATTTAATTTTTATGAGTTGAAAGAAGATAAATTTTGATGTAAAAGGGAAAAGTGTATGTGCAAATTCCAGTGATTTAAAATATGCAGTGCTAAAGGAAATGCACAATGTGACGTATGTTGGGAACCCAAGATATCAAAAGACAGTTGCAGTTGTAAGAAATCAATAGTTTTGGTCAGGGATGAAGAAAGAAGTGGCTAATTACATAACCAAGTGTCTAAAATGTCAAAACGTGAAGACAAAGCATATGCATCCAGTTGGGTTATTGCATCCATTTCCCATTCTAGAATGGAAGTGAGAAGTGGTTACAGTTGATTTTATTACAAAGTTGCCCAGAACAATGAAGCAACATGATTCCATCATTGTGGTGGTGGATAGATTAACTAAGGCAGTGCATTTTATTCCAATGAAGACAACACACAAGGAAACAAATATGGCAGAAATATAAATCAAATAAATTGTCAGGCTACATGGGTTGCCTAAGGAAATAGTTTCATATAGGGATCCAAAGTTTACTTCCAATATTTGGAAGGGTTTGTTTAGAGGATTTGGGAAAAATCTAAATATCAATACAACATATCACCCAGATTCATAGGGGAAGACAAAGATGACTAATACGATAATTGAGGACATGCTCAAAATGTATGTGATGGAATAACCATCAAAGTGGGAAGATTATATCCACTTAGTGTAATTTGATTACAATATTGGGTATCAGGCCTTATTAAAAATGAGTCTGTTTGAAGCATTGTATGACAGTAAATGTAACACGCTAGTGAGATGGGATAATCTAGCATACATAGCAGGTGTTGGGCAAATTTTTTTGAAGGAAATGGAAGAAAAGATGGAAAATATCAAGAATAATTTAAAGGCTACCTAGGCATGCATAAAACTTGTACAGACAAGATTTTTTCTTTAGATATTTCAAAGTGGGAGAACATGTGTTTTTGAAAGTGAAGGTGAAAAGAAGTTCACTAAGATTAGGAAGTTTCCCAAAGTTGGAAGTAAGATGTTGTGGACCTTTTGAAATATTAGAAAATATAGGGCCAATTGCATACATGCTATCATTTCCTGCATCCATGATAGTGCATAATTTGTTTCATGTGTCATTATTAAAGAAATATGTGCCTGACTCTAACCACATAATTGATTGGAATGTGATCTTGGTGGAGTAGGTAGGGGATTTCCAAGTGGAACCAATATGCATCCTAGACCAAAAATTCAAAGTGATCGAGAGCAGATCCATAGGGCCGATAAAGGTTCAATGGGCTTGCTACGGTCCCAAATATGCTACACGGGAGAACGAAGAAAAGATGCGGGAAGAATACCCACAATTTTTTGTCAATTTTGAAGAAAACAAAATGCAAGAATCTATTTTGAGTAGCTAGAGTTCTGGAACCACATATCATAGTATTAGAAAACCTACACTGGGGAACCTGATAAAATACATGGCATATTCACTGTATGAACCTATGGCATAGTGCTTTCGTTCGTGGGATATTAAAGAATACCCCTAATTTCACTATATATTGGTAAATATCTCCCAAAATCCTTCTGTTGAACCCCCCTCCAAATACATATTTACAATTAAAGAAACAAATATTTTCACTAGATACCCCTTTTTATATCCCCCAATACCTATAAACCCCTTGAGACCGCACATACCCCCCAATACCTATAATAAATTGACTTTCTTTTTTACAATTTAAAAACCCCCTTTATGAATGAACGTAAGAAGATATTGGTTGACAAGGTGGTGACCCTGTGATAAAAGAATGGAACATTCCTTGGGTTATCCCTAATAAATGAATGGTGCATTCCTTGGGTTTTCAGATTGAGAGGAACATGAGTTTTTGGTTGGAACTGTTTCTAGAGTTGTAAAATTGGAAAATTTAATTTCTTAAAGTATTATGATGTAAATTTGTATATAGAACTATACCAACATAGTGTGCATCAAGGAAGGTGCACAATTGGAATGGGAACTATTCCTTGGGTTTGTCAGGTCGAGAGGAATAGAGATGGTGGAAAATTGGTATAGTTGTAGGAGAAGACCAATGGGTTATGGGTTTTCTGAGATGTGAGTGGAAAGTGAGAGACCACCATCTTTTGTGGATTAATAGCCCCAACTCGGGGTTGAATTTCTAATGATATTTTAAATAGAAAGTCTATGGTTGGTTGGAATGTTCATCCCAAGCAACTAGTTTTGCAACTGATTATAAAATATAAGTGTTTTAATTTTTCTTCTATTTGTATTATGAATTTATTTGTTGTGCATTAGCTCTATAATTGAGAATAATTTATATGATGTCGAAATGAGTTGTTAGTTGCATTTCATGTCTATTTTATATTGTTGTATATGCATTTAATAAATGGTAATAGACAACAGTTAAATCTAGTTGTAATTGGTAGCTGATAAGCTACGGGAAATTAGTTAGATGTAAAATTTTCATTTTTATGATTTTTTCGTGTGTAATGGTCCTCAACTGGGGATGGGGGAAGTTACATATTTGGTGTGATGTGTGTGAGCCACTACATGAACCTTGGAGGTGATTGGTAAATATGAAACCATTAATAAGTTTTTTTGGCCATAAACTTCATATGGTGTCATTTTGGTAGCTCCATGATAAGTGTTGGTGTACCATTGTCCTATAAGGGGAAGCCAATGCACCCATTGGTGTGCATTTTAAAAATTGAAGCATTTCAAATAGGTTTCTATGCATTTTTTGACCACTTTTTTTTGACCATGTATTTTCAGAGAACATGTAGTGCTCATTTTCAACTAGTGTTACAGATAAAATATCACCAATGGATTGACAAGATATTCGTAGGATCTTCCTATTGATCCTAGAAAGATAGTAGGATAGAATTCTATGGATTTACTTAGAAACACACAATCGGATTCACAATTACACAAGGAAATTGAAGAAATTCATACCTTATTCTGAAGGTGGTTCGCCATATCTCCTGGCTTCTCTAGTCTTGAAGTTCCAACTCCAACTCCTACAACCTAATTCATGCGCACAAGGGACAAAACAATACCATTTTACTTCTCTTCCTAGTGTTATAATCCTAGATCTATTTTTAATCTAACATGATCTATGAGAGAATAAATTAGATCTAAATATTTATGAATGAAGAACATATGTTTAGAGGGGAAAAATTATGATCTAATAATTTAAATGACATAAGTACATCATTGTAATTACCTCAAGATGTATATGCACTCCTCCTTACCCCTTGATCCTTGTTCCTCCTTTCTCTTCAACTAGGATAAGAAACCTGACTGCAACTGATGTAGATGGAGAAGCACCTATGAATTTTGGCAGCATATATATGTGAATGATTCTTCCTCCCCATGCTTAATATTAACCTTCCTTTTATAGATTCTTGGAATATGATTGGGAGAGCTTCTAGATCTTCTAGAGACCAATGGAGAGTCAAATGCTATGATTTCTAAGGCTGATGCTACAAAGAATTAACTCATCCCTCGTTCATCCCTTCAAATATACAAATATAGAAGGTTGTTGAGAGTGTCTCTTGGTGAAATGGTGTCAAGCAACATGTCACTAGTCATCTCATATGTTACCAATGACACCCCTAAAAAATGATCTAAACATTGAGTTGAGAGTTGCGTCTTGGCTTACATATTCTGTTATGTTCCCTCTGACAATGTAGGATAGAAATTAAGGCTATAACAGATGCACCCTAATGTGTGAGGTCATAAAAAGAATGGATAGCCAAAACACATTACAATAAACTTTGAGGCAGTGTGAGGAGAGAGAAAATAGGTCTGGAGGTCAAAGAGTAACTGAAATCAAAAAACAAGGATAAAGACATGTATAGACCATCCCTGAGGTAGACATACTCAAACTCTGAAGAGTATCAAAGCATGGCCGCAAAACGATACACTATGGATCAATGATATGAAATACAAGACCATGGCCATGAAAGAATACACGATGGATCCATGTCATCAATATGATCATATCCATGATAAAATACAATGTGGATATATGTCACAACATATACATGATCAAGAAGACAATGAGCACTGAGGAGAGTGCCCCCGAAGTATTCAAATTACTTATATACAAGTGATATACTCCACCGTAACTTAGGAGGAGGTGTTGTAAAGGAATTATGTGGCCCCAAACACAAGGTCATCATCACAAACCTTGATGGTACAATTATACAAAAATAAATAGATGAGTTGGTTTCAAGCATGGTAGAAACCGTCTGATTATCAGTATTTTATGTATACCTTTAACATATCGGAGAGGATCCACTTATGAGGAATATTGACGCCAAGGTACCTAGTACAATCTAGGAGTGTGAATAGAGTATTTGATGTTGAACACTCGTAGAATAAATCAATCAAGAGTCAATGATGAAAACCCACTGTCGATTGTGAGGATGCATGCCACCGAGGACTGCAAGCTCCAAGGTACTAGCTAGTTTCTAGATCCCTCTACTAGATAATGTGATGAAGTCGATAGGAAGAGATCCATTGAAGAAGGGCATTAAAGTATCCCTCATCAATAGACACAAAACATACACTGAGAGATGATGTGAATAGGTAGAATCACTAAGTAAATCTGACACAGGGATGGCCAACTCAAAAAGTCAATAAAATAGCAAATAACCGACTTAGGACTAAAATTCACTTGAACATATAGAAAGACTCAATGATGACTTGGAAGCAAGACTTCAAGAGTAGGATGAACATAGTGAAACAATGTAGGAGGAATTTAAGCACTCTCCATGATGACTGGAAGAGAAAATAGCTAGAGGAGTATCTATGACTCATAGTACTAGGATGGCTCCTAGGGAAGCTATAACCCAAGTGTAAGATGATGAATCAAACATGTTCCATGTTCAAGGGTGACTCAAATGTTCCCGTCATTTCATGAATAAATCAATGGTAAAAAAACCACACTCTTTTTTTTTTGGTTTTTTAGTGTCTCCTTCATGGTTTAATGAGTGTGAAAGAGAGATAAAAGTGTGCTCTATAGTTTATTTTTAATTTATTTTGAATAATACCAGAAAAGAGTTAAAATTATACTCATGATGGTGTCTTTTTTGTGTCTTTTAACAAGTCCAAAAAATAGGTAAAAGTTTACTCAGAAGTATCTTTTTTGTATCCTTTTATGATTCTGAAAAAGAGATAAAAGCATACTGGTATGGAGGGATTGAGTGGCTTAAAAAAATGCTCCTATGTTCCAAGCACATGGAACTGACCTAAGAAAAAATAATGCAAATGGTACTTGCAAGTAAGACCGACTCTTAGAATATGTTCTCTCCATAGGATGGTGGATGCGAAATGGAGGCCAAATAATGCAAGAGGCAGATGATCAAAGGATACTAAAATAACAATAAGTGGGATATGGGAAAACAAAAATGCAATGGTGGGGTGAATGACGTGAGAAAAAAATGCATAGTTGACCATTAAGTAACTTAAACATCAAGAATGCGTCGAGAAATGACCAGAATATAGATGAAGAGAGGAAAATGAGTCTGAACGTCAAGTCATGGTGGGGCTACAAGAGGATTTTTGGGCCTACACGAAATCACAACATGGGCACTGAATATAAATATAGATACTAAGTGTGGTGTCTATGAAGGGTAGGCACGACCATACAAGTTATGGTGTGTTAAAATGGAGTGACTAATGTCACAACCTGAAAGGATCAAACCTAAGGAATAGTGATGAAAAAATGGGTGGTTAATAATGCAATATGGTATTGTAAGTAAAAACATATCCCTAAATTCCAGCTCAGGTAACATATACCTTAGGTTCAGTGGAAGTCTCTATCTTTGTAAAAACAAATTCCTTGTAATTTTCTCAACATACATAAACTAGATTCCAAGGTTAAAACATGTAGTGAAATATCAAAAAAGAAAATATTTTTGTATCTTTTGGATATGATATATGAAAAAACAAAACACACTCACACCACACACCTATTTACAAGGGATCATGTGGAAAAGATTCCTAATCATAACAATTTTTAATGTATATCCATTGTGAGGCTCTAAAAGTGGATTCTCATCATAGTTGACTAGCGTGTAGGCCCCTCTTTTCAAGACATGTTTAATGATGTATGGACCATGCTAAAGGGGTTCAAATTTTCCTGCACCTAACATATCATGGTTTTGATCATAGACAAAGACCAAGTCACCCTCTAGAAATAAATGAGGATGGATATATTTATCATACTGGGATTTGACACATTTCTTATGAGTTTCATTGGCCAAAGTGGCATCACGATATTGTTCATCAAGACGGGCCAAGTACAAGAGACCCTCCTCCTTGGTTGAGGTATTGGGAAGAAGTTATACAACTAGATTTAATGACAAGATTTCACATTCAATCAAGAGGACTGCCTCTAGAACATAAAATAGTTGGAATGGTGTGAACCCAGTGGCATTTTTGGCTAAGGTACAATAATCCCATAATGCCAAAAATAGCATAAGATGCTAGTTAGTATTGTTTTTCCCCAACATCCTATGGATCATGGTATTTAGGACATTATTGGTGGCTTCTACGTGTCCATTGTCTTGAGGATAATAGGATGTTGAGTTTGCATGGAAAAATCTCAACCTAGTAGCTAATTCTCTCATCATCTTGTTGAGAAAATGGGACCCATGGTCCATATCTATGGTCTTAGGAACACCAAACTGAGAAATAATGTGATTAAACACAAACATAGTAGTGGTGGTTTCATCGTTAGAAAAGGTAGCCAAGGCCTTGACCCAATTTGTGAATTACTCAAAATACATGATGATGTAACCATGTCCATTATCCCAGGTAGACTTATGTGTCATAAAATAAATGTCCTATTTGGAAAATGGATCGATGGTCACCACAAGAAGAACTGGAACCAGGAGAGCGTGCATCTTGTGGGTGAATATTTAATAAAAATGAAACTTCCTAACAACACTCATACAATATTTAAAGATATCGGGCCAAAAAGTCCCGTGCGTAAGATCTTCTGGGAAGTGGCCAACCCAGAAAGATGACTTCCCCATGCTCTAGACTGGTAGTCATTTAAAATATTTGCATATTCCTCATGGATAAGGAAATGACATAGAATTAGATCAACCCCTCGATGATAAAGGGTATCATCTATGATGATGTATTGTCTATCCTGATTCCTTATGTAACAACATTCATCACAAGATAACTGAGGATGGAATCGTTGGGTGTAGAGATATACCAAGACTTTCCCATACTAGAGATCAAACTAGTCAATAAGGGATAAAAAATCATTAGGGAATGATTCATTACCCATGGGTTCAACATCAACTAGGGGAATATCAGAAATCAACTCTATGAATGCCAAATATTTCTTAGAATTGGAAGAAACAAATTCCAATTCAAACTCTTGGAGGATGACAATCCACTTCAATTATTTTCCCCCAATGATCTGACGATGCAGGATTTGTTGCATTGGAAATAATAGTGGTCTTTCACACGAGGATATAATGTTGAAAATGTTGGACAACATGCATTGATTCAAAGGCCAAATTTTCAATGTAAGAGTATTGAATCTTAGGACCAACAAGTCCTTTGCAAAGATAATATATAATGTGGTCTTTTTGTGCATAATCTCCTTGGATGAGCACCATTCCAATGGTGGGTCAGGAGGAGGATACTACAAGATATGTAAGAAATGGGGCCATCACCCAAATGAGTTTCCACTACTACAAAAGTACCAGAGTACGTCAAAGAACTTGTTTTGAAATTTTTACATATCTAGATGACACGAGGAAAAGGATTTTCACACACTCGACTTAATGAGGGAGAACACATCTTATATGTACAGGATCCAGGAAGAAAATATTGCAGCAAAAGCGGGGGGTCCGCAATACAACAATCAAAGAGGTTTCACTCAAGTGAATGGAGGAAACTTTGGTCGAGGTTGAGGTAGAGGGAATTTTGGAAGAGGAGGAAGAGGATCGATTATATGTTACAATTGTAATCAATCTGGACACTTGGCTCATGAATGCAAAAATCCATGTACGGCATGCACATATTGTAGAGTAGTGGATCACTTGACAGAAGACTATCCCAAACTAGTTGTGAAGTGGCAGGCTAGAGGAAACCAGAACCTAAATCTGAATCAAAATGTTCAGATGATATCAGTTGAAAGACACAATGAAGGACCTAGAGTAGTCATTGTTACACACAGAAGAGATAGAACATGGATGGATAGGATAGATGAAGGAAAGAAGACTGAACAATGGGTAAGAAAGTCAGCAGTGCCTGTGCCAGCCTTTGATCCTCAGTAAGAAAAGGAGAAACATCATAGGGTAAGAAAATATGTACTCAGAGCAGATTGGGGAGAATCAACTTCAACTGCACCTCATGATGAATATCGTGCAATGCCAAAGAAGCCAATGGGGAAGGTAACTACACTAACAAAATTATTGAGAAATTTTGTAGAGATAATCAAAGATGAAAATGTGTTGAGTACATTATACAACATGATTGATCACTACACAAGAGGAAGGTAAAATCATGTTGTACAAAGGATGGTAAATAAGGTACTCCGCAGGAAGTGAAGTAATGAAGAATTCAGATTCAGTGCACAGATTTGAGAGTATGATGTGGATAATATTATTTTGGACTTAGGTTCTAACGTGAATGTGTCAGCTAATCAAACATGGGAGTTTATGGGAAATACCAAGTTGGTATGATCTCATGTTCAACTAAGGATAGTGAATCAACTCAAAATAGTTTTGATTGGTCGGTTGATAGGAGTGCCTGTGAACATAGCAACAATGTGGAAGACTTTGAAGTTATTGAGATTGTGGATGACACTCAACCATATCCAGCACTGATGGGATTGGAATGGGTTTTTGATAACCAAGTGATCATCAAATTGAAGAGGAGTGAGATGATATTTGAAAGTCACTGCACCCTTGGAATCACCGGAAGGAAAGAGATACATAGAACCAACAAGAGGGAATGACATTGACAATTTATATAACATGATGGTGCAGATGGAGGATTATGTCAACCCAAAAACAGATGGTGCATTGAGTTGGTTAAGTGTCTATTCATGTGCCTCATATTATGAAGAAGGTCTAGATCATTGGCAACAGAGAATGCACGAAGTGTCAGCTAGACGATGTGTGTGCATTACTCGATCCTTGTGCTAGATTGGAACATAGCTATGTAATACTCCCAGGTATGATGTATTAACTGATATAAGAATGTTTGTAAAATAATTTGAGTTGCAGGTATCCGAAAAACAAAGGATGTTAGCACTAGATGTGGTATCAAAAGAGACTCCGACCAGATGGTGGGATGCACACAAAGAGGGAATGAAATACTGGTTACAATGCAACAAACTAATGAAAATAAGGTTTGACACTAAGGGATACAACATTGCGCAAAAATTTATAGGGGAGAGTGACCCAGAAGTTCATGTGGAATAATGCAGGGATTTGTGGGGTTCAATACCAGAGACAAAGTGGATGCATAAATTTATCCACACACTGGAAAAAAATTCGAAGAACTGGTATTTAGAGTTGGAAATGCATAGGGAGACATCAATATGGGAAGAACTGATGCATAGGTTCAAAATCATGTTTACATTTGAACATTAATCTCCATCCATAGATGCAATGTTGCAGGATATTCAAACGAATATCTTCTCGGATGAAGAGACTATGGAGGTGATACCAGTATGCAGCAAGCACAGAGCCAAGATGAGTATCCGTGAGCTACTGGAGTTTTATAGTGTAGCCAAGGAAGAGTGTTATGAAAAGGATACTAGGAATGTACAAATACCTGAGATAGAAGGAGAACAAGCCATAGAAGGGTCAAAGCTTGAATCAACTGCATATACATAGCCTATAAAGGCGCAGAAGGAAAACATTGGGACAACAAAGAATCCAAAGTTTGTGTAGATAGGGGACTATTGGAGTGATGAGATGGTTGAGAAGATTGCATACTTACTGTGAGAATACCAGGACCGATTTCCAATGAATTTTTCATATATGAAGGGAATATCAAGAGACTTAGGCGAGATGAAGATCCCACTGAAACCATGAGCTAATCCAGTGCGCCAGAGGCCTTTTAGGATAAATATGAGGTATAAGGAGAAGGTAAAAGATGAAATAGATAGGATGTTGGATGTAGGAATCATTGAACTGGTAGAAGAATCTGAGTGGATCAGTCCGATGGTGGTGTAGGACAAGAAGAAAGGAGGAATTAGGATCGGTGTATATCTAAGGAAGTTAAATGACGCATGCTTACATGACCCATTTCCAACACCATTCACGTATGAAGCAATGAAGAATGTGTGAGGCCAAGAAACTTACTCTTTTACAAATGGATTCTTTGTGTACCATCAGATAATAATCACACAAGAATATCAACACAAGACCTCTTTTGTGATGGAATGGGGAGTTTATCAGTACATGGTTATGCCCTTTGGATTGAATAATTCCCCTGTGGTGTTTTCCAAGGTAGTGGTTGCAGCATTCAAGTATTTCATCCATAAATTTATATAATTCTACTTGGATGATTAGACGGTGTTCATTCTACTGAAGGATCATATATAAGTTCTTAGACTTATGTTGTATTAGTGCAGGAAGTGTCTTATTTCACTAAACTTAGAGAAGCACATTTTTTGCGCACCATTTGGAATTTTGTTGGGACATGTAGTGTGAAAATAGGGACTATTGGTAGATCCAACTAAGATCGTAGTCATTTTGGAGTTAGAACCACCTACATTAGTCAAACAGTTGAGGGAGACATTGGGTCATACATGTTATTATAGGAAATTTATCAAGGGATATGCACAGATTACAACACTAATGAAAAATTTACTAAATAAGGAAGAAAAGTTTCAATGGAATGAAGATTGTCAAAGGGGGTTGGACACCCTGAAACAAAAGTTGGTGACCACACCGATTTTAATTTTTCCATATTGGAACACGGAGTTTCATGTACACGTGGACGCATCGTCCATATCATTAGGTGTAGTACTATCCCATCCAGGGGAAGGAGACATAGATCACCCGATTTCTTTTCCAAGAAGGAAGCTATCTATAGTAGAGAATAACTATACAACTATGGAACGAGAATGATTGTCCATGGTATATGAACTACAAAAATTCAGGAATTATCTATTGGGATCTCACTTTAAGATGTATACAGACCATTCTTCATTAAAATACTTAGTCAACAAGCTAGTGTTGGGGGGGGAATATACATGTGGCTCTTATTATTTCAGGAATATGATTTTGAAGTCATAGTGAAACTAGGGAAGCTGAATGCATGACCATATCATATGTCGTGCATATTTTTAGGGGAAGACATGTGAAATTTATATGAAATCTTTCCAAATGCATAGTTATTTGCAGTAAGTATGGTGGATTATTATTTATTGGACATTGCACAGTTTCTAAGCACATGCATGGCTCCATATGAGATCATTGTTGCACAGAAGAAACAATTGGTAGTGAAAGAGGCATATTATCAGTTGATTGCAGTGAATTTATACAAGATGGATGTATATGGAATATTGAGACGTTGTGTGATAGATCACGAGAGGCTGATAATACTTGAAGAAGTGCATGATGGAATTGTTGGAGGACATTACGCAGGGCGAGAAACTACACAAAATATTTGTGCGTAGGGATTTGGTGGCCTACACTTCACAAGGATGCGAAGGAATATTTTCCTTCATGCGATGTATGCCAAAGAATGGGAAAGTCATCTAAGAGGGATGAAATGCCTTTGAATCCACAGGTTACATTGCAAGCATTTGAGAAATGGGTCATAGACTTTGTGGAGCCATTTAACCCACATGCAAGAAGATCAAGGGAAAGGTACATCATTACTGTGACATAGTATTTGATAAGATGGGTAGAAGCAAACCCAATTACAGACTGTACTACGGAAATTTCTGTGCAATTTCTATTCGAAAATGTAGTCACAAGGTTTGGATGTCCACTCATATTACTAAATTATTAGGGGACACACTTTATAAACAAAAAAATTGCATCATTTACTAACGAGTTCCAGATTCATCATCAAAAGAGCACACCATATCACCCTCGGGAAAATGGAACCATGGAGGATTTTAATAATATATTGGAGAATTCCTTGACAAATATTTTCAATGTATGGAGAGATGATTGGGACTTATGAGTTCCTGGAATATTATGGGCTTACAAGAATACAAGTAAGAATTTGACAAGATAGACACCTTTCAGGTTGGTCTATGGGAAATAATAAGTAATGCCAATGGAGTTTGTTCTTTCTATCCTACACATTGCAACAATCACAGAGCTATCAGACATAGGTGCACTAGAGGAGAGGTTGGAACAATTAGTACATCTTGAGGAGGATCAGTTTGTCATAGGATTCCATCAACAAGTTCATAAATTGAGAGAGAAGGCCATGCATGATCGACACATTAAACAAAAGAAATTCCAATTTGAGGATCTGGTATTACTCTATGACAAGAAGTATATGAAACATCCAGGGAAGTTTCAAATACACTAGTTAGGACCTTATGTGATTAAAAACCTAACAGAGACATGTGTTGTGCAGTTGGAAACCTTAAGTGGAGAAGTGTTGGAAGGAATGGTGAATGAAAGTAGACTGAAATTCTATAGTGATGGCCGACAAGTTGTGCAGTAATTTAGGCTACGTTGGAACACATGTATTATAGTAGTTGTATCATAGTAGGCAAGAAAAAGAAGGGAAAACAAATAAAAGGTACATATAGGGAAAAAAAAGAGTGTTCAAGTAACAAGGCATAAGAACATGTGAAGAACGAATGGTCATCACACATCAACATAACACTACACCAAACCAGGATATGAGACACAGATGAGCCAGACTGCGATGGGTACAGATAAAAAACAAATGAACCAATGCGTAATTGGGAAATGAAAAGATCATTAAAAGCATTAAATTATGGAAATGACGGTTACACAACAGGAGTGATAGGTCATAAAAGTGTTGTATAAGTATTAAATGGGAAAACCCATCGAAAATCATGACAAATCAACAATACGAGGGATAAATCACCCGATAGATTTTGTAATCAAGATGCAATTATGGAACAACTCAGTAACCACGATGGTGGATTGGAAAAGTTAGTTACAGTAGGATGGGATAGGTATGGTCGACACAAAAGTACAAAAACATAAGAAGAGTGTTAAGTGTAAATAATTCTTTCATATAAATGAGAAATAATAAGATTGAACCAGAGCAAACCATAGAAAAATGGAGAACAAAGTTGAGCTACAACTTCCGGAGAACACACACAGTGCTAGTTTAGGAACCTGTCACCCAAGTTGAATGGGGAAATATCTAATAGAAGTACCATAGGTCCCCCTTGGTATGAGTAGGGAAGGAGATATTCTTGGAAATATTATTAGCCTCAAGTTTGTGGATCGTGGAATTACCGATGAAAAACCAATTCCAAAGCTAGCGAGGGAAAAATACTCATGTAATGAGAGAATATCGGATGCAGGCACTTGCATCGCTTCCAACATAAATTTCCATGCATATTTCAATAGACTCAGTAAAAGTTTTGGGGGTTATGAATTCTTCATGATAGTAAATGAGAAGGAAACGGATCAGGATCCCACTGAAAGAAAGGTTGCTAAAACATTGGTTTCATATACGGTGCCCAAACTCAACCTGAAGGATTTACCAAGGAGCGTAGGTGAAGAGGAGGATGGTATCAGGATCAAGAAACCTCAGTGTATTATCAGCAGATAAGACGATTAAAGGAAGATGAGGCTTAAAATAATTATTTTTCATGGTAGAAGTGATGCATTTTCCATTGGAAACATGACCTCTGATGTTGTCACTCGGACTTAGGCTTCCATTAGGCAGGTAGAGGGATTCAATAGGGAGAAGGAATAAAATCTAAGTCTTATTGTGAAAAAACATAAGGAATAGGAGGAGAAGGCCAAGAAACAATTTCAAAAAAGGGAGGAAGCCAAGAGCATGGCGAAGAAAACCCAAGGAGTAGTCCAAAAGTTGTATAAAGAAATTCCAGAAGTTCCCCTAGTAGTCGAAGCGACTATGGAGAAACAAGTGCAGACGATCGGTGAAGTCATTAAGGGATTTTGATCACATATAGGATATTTATATATAAGGATCATGCCAGGATCACCACTAGAGGTGCGCGAAGGTAGAAAGAGAATGTCAACCATAGAAATTGCGAAAATCAATAAGATTAAGGGAGATTGCGTGAAAATTTTCGAGGAGAATGCGCAAGTCTAGACAAAGTTGATTGAAGACCCGGAGATGAAGGTCATAGAGGAAAATATAAGGGAAGCAAAAGAATAGGCACATCAGGCAATAGAAAGGGAAACTACACTACCACCACTAGCGTGCATGTCAACCATTCTAGCTCAACAACATGCATAGGTAAAAGTGGAGAAAATGAGGGATCAAAAAAATATCCCACAACAAATACTAGGACCACTACAAGAAGATGTAGTGCAGGTAATTGGAGAGTTGGCTATGGCATACGGTAGGGTAAAGAAAACATCGATGGAAGTAGAGGACAAACTTACAAACTTGACCGTGCAAGGAGCAGAGGAGATAACAACAACAAAGGTCACAATCATTAAAGAGGTAGAGGGGGAAAATGATACCTCTCAAAACTTCATTTCAACATGGAAGAGTAGGAAATAAGCCTGAGTGGCTTGGGATGAGCCACATGTAAGTGTTGGGAGCTTGCCAAACAGGCAGTATTGAAAACATTTTTTTCATTTTTGATAAAGTTTTGAGGAAAAATCCTAAGTATATGAAAAGTGCGTTGAGGAAAAGGGAAATCTAGAAAGCATGCAGTTGAGGTGCATCTAGCAGGAAAGTGCGCAAAAGGAATACCCCATACAACTCGAAGAATAATGCTAGAAGAATTAAGCAAGGAAATAAATCATAATAGAAGAATGACAACCCGAAATTCCAGAAATAGAAGAACAACAGAAAGAAGCATGACGACTGAAAAGAAGAAGAAAGGCATCGAACAACCAGTTAATTGAGCTGGCCATGCATTGTAATGGGATATTTTTGGGATGAATAGATTAGGGTTTTTAGCCCTAGATTTTGGTATAAATATGTAACGGGTTGGGATATTAGGGGTTGATTCACCTAAATATTATTATGATGAATTTTGGTTATGATAGATTATGTTATGTTAGAGTGTGGTAATTGTTGATTGATACAAATTTCTAGATTCATTGAATGTAGAAATTGATGGTTGAGAAGGATGAATAAAGGAGTGATAAAGATATGTTACAAAATCCTATGTTGTCCATGTTTCTGTTTTTTATTATGTATACTATTTGCATGCATCATAGATTATCTTCATATGATAGTTAAGTACGGTGCAATGATTCATGATTTTGACAGTAACACATATATACAATAATCTAGAGTATGATAAGTATGGAAATCTAAATCATGGGTAAGTCAAGAACAAAATAAAACAAAGCATGCACACACCATATAAGGAAGAATGAAGAAAATGTTTTCCTCCCATTCCCTTACTACTGTAGAAGCCTAGTTCTTGTAATCCCCATAAATACCTATGGTGAGACCTCATATGTGCAAGAAAGTGATGTTGAAAGGGTCAGTGTCTGGTGGGTTTTGTTGGTCGTAGATAAATTGAACCTTGGGTCTTATAACCTGTGCATAGAACAACACCAACAATGTATGCTTGTAAATTTCTCAACGATGATTTTGTTTCATGGAGTAGTATCTCAAAATATTTTCGTATAAACATATATATATATATATTCCCTATTGTAATATACTTGGTGTGTTGAGTGTGATGTATTTTCACTATATCACATCAAATAATAAATGGTATTATTATTTATTGTATTACCATATTGGAAAAATTAGGTATGTCCAATATGAATCATGTTATCTCAAACCTTCAAAGTACACTCCTACAACAATGTACAAAAGAAGGAGAAGAGAAAATCCATGCCATGGGATGGGTATTCTCATCAATAAGATAAAGGATGGCGGGATGGGTTAGAAATTTGGTGTTTAAATCTTCCCTTTTCATTTTCCTCTCTCCTATCCCCCTCCCCTTCACTGTTAGCATACGATTCTTCAGATTAGGTTATATCATTTCCTTTACATTACGTTATTATGATTCACATTAGGTTCTACATGATACACTGTTTTCAATGATCAATTGGAACTCCCTCGAAGAATAAATTTGAAATTATGTGCAAATGTGACAACAATTTCCTAAAACATAAATTTTTATTCACAGATATTATAATGATACTAATATGATGTTATATGTCTATTAAAAATATATTTATTCCATGCAAAAATATGAAAAAATGACTCAATCGATGCATGATCTAGTGAAGCGATGAAAAAACAAGGAAATCACAACACTAAGTGACACTAACATGGCACAAAAAAAAGCATCATATTTTTAAGTATTATGATCATTTTTAATATGATGCAACTATGAAGAAAAATCAATGCAAAAATATGACTCATTGTAGAAAAAAGAAAAACTAAACCATAGGTTTAAGGGATATAGAAATGAAAATAAACACGTTACAACCCTTTATTGTAATAGTTCTATTTCATCAACATAATCAAACTTAGTGGAAAACTAGATATTGCATCGCTTAGTTTTTCTCATGACAATTGTTTTTTAGATACAATCCAATGAACACGACTACACTAAATCATGTTTGTAGACCCGACTCATCTATCAGGGATTCATAAATCAAATTATATTTAGAATGGTTTTCAAACAAATCATTTATCTTCTGATCCTTCACCTAAAATTTGATTTGTAATAGTGCATTTATATATTTATTCACCCTTGGTTGTTGAAATATGGTGTAGAATATAGTTTCATCCACATCGGAGGTTCTTTCTACCATTTTTTATTTTTTCTTAGTAGCTTACTTTGATCCCTTCTTGGATTTGTACCATTTTGGATGCTACTGCTGATGAAGTTTCCAACACTTCTCATCCATCTACCTAGCCACATCACAATATTTACAATGGCTATTATAATCTTTCCCTTTTTGAGTTTTGTTTTCAATTCTTTTTCCACATCATAGTGTTTGTAATGGTTGTTGGAATCTTTCCCCTTTTTGGTTGTGGTTGAAATACTTTTTCCTTTGGTCTTCTTGGTCTCTTATTTCCCCTTTCGTGGTTCATCTTTGTAAATTCTAGCTCAACATAGAGAACTTTCTTACCCACCTCATCTATTATTTTCACACTAAGATTAGGTAATTACCTTTAAATATGGTTGAATAATACTCCAAGGCACTTCACCACTACTCTGGGATCTTCTAAAGAGATAAATAACCTAATGGATTACTTCTAGTATTTGGATATGCATTATTATACATTTTTCCCCTCTTCTTGTCAAAGAAACTACCATTTCATGAGTTGTCCATGTTCATAGTTGATCAGATAGAATTGTGATTTCAACAATGCCTTGAAATACTCACATTTTATAACCATTGGAATTTTCCTATCATCCATGTAGTTATAAAGCTCTCCCACCACAACATAGCATGTCTGGACATATTCAATCAGACAAAATAAATCTATTGTGTTTCTTTGATTTAATAAAGGACAAGTAAACCTCTAATTGTTTCAGCCAGATATTGAATTTTTAAACATTAACTTGACCACCATACATTGTTCTTTCAATTTTTTATTCTACCTTGAATATACTATTGGAAGATGAATAAAGAGATTTTTTGTTACAAAAGTATCTGGGCTTCTAACCTTTGGAATATTTCTAGTCAACATTTTCTTCTTCATGCTTAGTTTGAGAGAGTGTCCTTCTTTACCCTTCATTGTCAATAGATCTGTTACCATAGCAATCAATATGATATGTTATAATCGATTAAACTTGGCTTCTAGATAGTTTTTTCCCTGTTCTTCATGAGAAGTCCCCACCATTCTTGGTTTTTTGCTCCTCTCTAGACTTTGCAGCAATGCTTGTCCACTTGCATGGTATCAATTGTCAGTTTTTACCATATAGGCTCTTGACCAAGTTTTTTCAAACATGGGATATGATACAACGGAATTTATAAAAGGTACACCTATAGACTATTTATCTCACCAACAAGGATCTTCACAAAGGAAATAATGTGCAATGTCTCTGCAATTATGTCAATCTTAAATCAAACTTTGTCGACATAAATTCACTACTATGAATGGATATATCTATTTTGATTTGATTTCAAGGCTTGGGTTGTTTTCTTATGATAGCAATACCAATCCCAAGTATGAAAAACAATTTGATTTGATTTCAAGGCTTGGGTTGTTTTCTTATGATAGCAATACCAATCCCAAGCATGAAAAACAATTCCGATTTGATGATACTAACTCTCTCTACCGATTCGGATTATTTTTGGAATGAAATGGAAGTAGAGATATTTCAATGAAATACACATAAAAATTTCCAGAAACATAGAAATACAACAATACATGATTTCTATTAATGAAAGAAATGTACATAGACTATAAAAATACAGAGTGCAAGACTCGCTATAATGGTGGTAGCTTTATCTCTAGAAGAGCTGTGATGACTACAAGAATTCGCAAGAAGATGATTACAATGAGGCTTTGAAGGCACTTTTATGATAAACATGAATGTCTAAACCCTAGAAATCTAAAAACCTAACCCTGGGAGATGAAGCACCAAAAGTCATGTGGGCCCCGTTGGGGTAAGTTAGTACATTAACTTCCTAGGGTCAAAACTTTTGCATATGATCTTCGTTTTAGGCATGTGATAGCCCGTTGGAAAGGTATTTTCAAGAACTACAAATTATGCCATCAAAATATGACTTTATCTATAGTTTGACCGTGGAAATCCAAGAAAACATTGTTTCTATCCCCAAAACAACCCTAGAAGTACAAAAAGATGAACTGACATGAAAAATTCCAAAATAAGTCAGTTGGAATAGGTGGGCAACCACCAATATCCACCTGGATGTAATACCCCCAAAAATAAATTATTATTAAAGTATGAATACACTTAGGAATTTATTTCTGTTTTTGGCAAATTCTAATTTGGAAAATCATTGCCATTTATGGAAATTCCGAATTTGGAATTTAATTAATTGTAATTTATTATTGTGACTGTTGGGAATAGATTTGATTTGCCCAACCAACTCTTTGACTATGACACTTGTAAGAAGCAAATATTTTTATATTTATTGCTGAGATACAAATGGAACAACCAGGTTGAAATCAATTGACCATGACTCCATGAGTGGGGAACATGTTTGAACTACCTCAGGGATAAATTTTACAAGTGGACAATCAAGAATTTGGTCATTGGTAGCCCCTGAAAATCAGGGATTTGTTAAGATGTGAAAATTCCCAAGGGGGAAAAGACCTAGGAACAAGATGCTTTTGGATATATAGGATATGGGAGGAGGCAGGACACTGCCTAGTATGCTGGGGGAAAAGGAATATCACTTGTTGTTATGAGAATTGTTTTCTAAGTGTGAGGCAAGGAAAAATTTGTTGATTTGAAAAAGGACTATAGCTAAGGAGGAGTTTTGGAGTTCACCCTCATGGATTCATGGTCAGGCTAGGGGGTGAACGGAGCAAGTAGTTTGGTTGTTTTGTTCTATGGTTGGGTGGACCTTGGATGTTCCATTTGTTGTCCCAACACTTTGTTCAGATATGTACACCTACTTATCCCTCGTTGATTTGTTTGTTTGTTGGTTAATGACTGGTAGAAGGAAATGAATTATAGAATAAGCTTTTACAGTGTGAATTTATTTAGTGAGTAGAGATACGAAAGGCACTATGTGGGATAGTTGTTGATGAATGTGTAAAAGTTTATTATCCAAAGTAATGTACTCTCTGAACAACAATATAAAACAAATATTAGTTCGATCTGTTGTTGATATTAGAAATATTTGGTATACGTATGAATGTAGACTCAATTATAATCATGCATAAGGATTTATTATAGATGGATACAACTTGAATATCCAAAGTACAGATCTACATGAAATGTTTGTGTGTGTTTTTATATGTTGCAGAAATCTAAACAAAACAGGCGTATTACCGTGTTAAGCATAAACCATACTATGTCTATATGTGTGTGTGTGTGTGTGTGTGTGTGTGTGTGTGTGTGTGTGTGTGTGTGTGTGTGTGTGTGTAAGCGTGTATAGATATTTGCTTAAGGAATATTTAAATTTGTACAAATACCAACGAAATGTTGAAGTGAATACAAGAATAGAGATATACATGTATACACGGCATAAAATTGCAGTCCTTCATACCACAGTAAACAATAAACGAAGTTCCAGTGTTATATACAACATATTACAAATTTTTCTCAATATATAACATTATTCGTTGGGTTGTAGGAAATTATGTACAGTGTTTTATATTAAACTAATGAACGATCTGTATAGATAGAGGCTTTTGATCCATATTTCTTTTACAACAGAATAACCTACGGAAGGACTCAGGGCCCTTGACACCGAATCTGAATTCCCCAACAACTAAGACACATGAAATCAGAACTCAAATACCTTTTTCAAGCATTGCGATATCTGGATCTGTTGACTGCGAAAGGTTTAGTCCTGCAAAGGAAACCGAGAGTCAGTAATTTGGATTATGGAAGAATCAAGGAATCAATAGAAACAAAAATTATTTCAAGAACTAGTAAATAGCGAAAATTAATTATGAAAGAGCAAGCAAGATTCAGAAAAGATCCATGAAACTTATTAAGAAGTCAACACCATGTCACTACGTAGCTTGAGGCTGGTGTAGGGTGTCTCCTTCTCAATCAACGGTGCTAAGAAAACGATCCATAGCCCGAAGGGGAGGAGTGGGCATTAGAACGCTTGATGGGTACCCTCGCAATGAAAATAGGGGTCCCATCATTAGCCTTGTAACTGAATGAAATTAAATAAATTTCTCAGAATGTTTTCAAATAGATAGAACATTTTAAACATGTAATATATATATTGCATAACCAAAACTATAAACAATACATAGTATAAAACATGTTCCACAGATTTTCCCATTTCAGATCACAGATACAGTTCGACATACTGTCCACATATTTAGCTAAAAAATAAATACTTATGACAAATAAATGCAACAAAGAGGAGAGTTATGAATACTTAGAATTCTTTTACTTTACGCTAACAAAGTGAGAATTGACAAGTTAACCTCAGAATTTGCAGAATGTTAAAGTTTGCACAGGGTAAAACATATCCCATAGAGACATTATTTTTCCCAGCCCCAAATTACAGATAGGGTTACGAGACACCGAAATCATAATTCTTAAAGTATGAATTGTTGTTTAAAACTCAGACGAATTGCACACAGTCTTTCAAACGCATAGAACTTGAGGCGAATGTTATATAAACTTACCGGGGTATAACTCAGATGGAACTTATTGTATATTCCAGAAAATTGTCGTACTATATTAACCCTTCACTGTATAGCTATGTGGAATAAAAATGGGGAGTTACATGCTAGATACTAAAGGCGTATATCTATGCAAAGAGACCTCTCTGTACACCCAGGGTACATTTCTATGTGTGTATATATATATATCGTGCTCCTTTGACAAAAAATAAATCTTGGCAAGCTCCAGGATGTATACTCTCAAATTTGGAGATTGGAAATTCTGGAAATGTAAATAGAGGTACAGAACTGTAAATATCTTAATAACTATTAATTTAAAACTCAAAGGAACGAAATCGCAAACTTACACCGCATAGGGAAAACACATTTCAGACATATTTGAAACCACTATATATTATCACAAATAACTGAATTGCCTTTGAAAATGACTGGATAGGATATGAAGAGTATCCCTCTTACTATCACACAAAAGAAAACCTAGTTTCCTATATAGGGTATAAAAACTCAATAAAATCATGATGCACACAACCAAGTAATGAAACAGACAAGGAGTTACGCCAAAGAAGTTAAACCTCTGAAAAGATCAGGAAAGGAATACGCATCTATATCAGGTTTTCTAAACGCTAATAAAACAGAGCGAGAAACCAAAGATATAGTAAACCCGACATTATATATGACCGAACTAGCTCTTACACTGTGTGGAAATCCTTGCTCCCTTTGACATTATTACAGTCCAAGACTTCCTATGGGATTATTCACAAAGCAAATGTCTGTCGCAGCGTATAAGGGTTTTAGAAAAATTGATACAGAGATTAAAAGTGGAGCCACTATAAAACCCTAAGCATTGCCGAGTATACTACCAACCATTAAAAATGCTATCTCAGACCAAGAAAGTCAGGACCAGTAGAACTAATAGTAATTAGGGGGTGATTGTTGCACACGATGAAGAATGAAATAATAGCCTTAGAAAACCCTCTATCAGAAGATTAATGGTGATAGTTACGAGCTGTACCTAGGCCATGTGAATAGAGTGAGGTGGCAGAGACATAATGGGCATGGTGGTCGAGTGATGGCCCAAAGAAGTACATTACAGGACACCATAAATGTCTAAGGTAGGGTTTATTTAAGTCATGATAGTCTTACCTCTGCAGACCTCTTATCAAATTATGGCGAGTGTGATGAAAGTTTGTTTAGGGTTACATTTTAGTCTTTCCTTCTCGTATGGTTATGGTTTACTCTTACCTATCGGATTCATTAGCCCTTGTGCCAAAGTTGGTTATCATGGGAGCGTCAAATGATAAGAAACGAAACCACCTCTACCAACCATATAGTCACAACCTTTCGGAGCTTTAACGCTTGTACGTACTGGAGTCATGTTAGAAATAACTATGTATAAATTAACTATGTATAATAGAGACATTTCACATACGACCTATGGATTAAACAATATATTATCCTAGGGGTCGTTACATGTATATATGTAATTTCATAGTATGCCCTATGGTATTTTTGCAGGAGTAGAATGAAATTACCAAGGTGAATATAATTGTTTAGTTATTAAGCTACTCTTTCACCCTCTTTTTTGAGGATAGGATTGAGTTAGTCATATATATATATATATATATATATATATATATATATATATATATAACTTGCACCTGTGTCAAGAAAATGATAAATGTAAGTTGCGGAAGATATAAGAAGTAACATAATTACTCTGTATTTATAGTTAAAGAATGCTTTGAAAGGTATTGGTGGAAAATGAACAACTTTAATGACCCTAATTATTATTATTTTTTTAATTGGTAAATTTGGTGTACATTACATATGGTATCAGAGCAAAGGTTACAACACTTGGACCTTGAACAGGGCCAAAAATGTTTGTTTAGCACATGATTTTGTTTAATGAAAAACTAACAAAACATTTACTGTGACAAACAAAAAAACGTTATTTCTGTTGTGATAGTGGAAACACAGAATGAAGAGGAGGTTAGGCTTGAGGAGAATCCTGAGCAAGGACCTACTAGAGAACCTGGAAAGAACAGTGAAGGAAGTTCCGCCACCCAGGTTCTGGAAACCATGAAAAGCCTCAATGTGGAACTGCAAGTTTTCAAGGCAGACAATGAGAAACTGAAAAAGGCACAACAGGAACAACAAGAAATAAATGAAGTACTGTTGTGAAGCATAGTAACAAAGAAGATCCCAAAACACAATAACCAGGAAGAATATGTCAGTAAAAGGGCCTCCAAGAATTTTGGTCCTAAAGTGGAAAAAGAGGACAACTCTTCCGAAGGTACACCATCAGCAGAAGATAAAACAACCACTGGAAGAAAGAAGAAATAGGTGGACCATCTGGAGGGAGAGTTTAAGAAAATCAAACCATCCACCTTTGACGAGGAATCCAAGATAGGGGAGGAGGCTGAAGCATGGTTACTATAGATAAAAAAGTATTTCCATATCTACAATTATTCCAGCAACATGAAGGTCAGAATGGCCATCTATAACCTGAAAGAAAAAGCAAGTATATGGTGGAAGGACCTGAAGTTGGCCAAGGGCCTAAAGGAAAAACAGATGGAGTGGTTGAATTTCAAGAAATACTTTAAGAAACAGTATTTGTCTGAAAGTTTCTATGAAAGAAATACCAAAGAGTTTTATGAGCTACGACTTAGTCAAATGACTATGGATGACCTGATAAACAAATTCCTGGAATTATTAAGGTTTGTGCCTTATATCCGGGAAGACAAAGTAAAAATCAAGTGGTTCCTAAGATTCTTACCACATTCCTATAAGGACAGGATCGAATTCAAAAACCCCAAGGCCTTAAGTGAAGTTTTCAGGAAGGCCCGAATGTGTTACGACCAATACAAACAATGGTCTGAATTTCCCAAGGCTTGGAAAGACAAGAAACAAGACATAACAGACCAGTGTAAGAAGGGATATCAACCAGCCCCTTTTCAGAATGCAGCAAATAGCTTTCCAAGGAAATATTTTCACTCCAATAACCAGAACACCCAAGGAGGAGGTAAACCAGTTAATCTGGGAACCAAGAAGTTTGGGGACAGCCCCAGAGAACTGTTAAAATGATGGGAATGTGGAGAACCTCATTTAAGGAGGAATTGTCCACGTCTAACTTCTGCAACAAGGACCACAGTTCACAATCTGCAAGAGGCCTCTACAGTGGGAGAAGTGGGTAGAAGCGTATACAGGATTAACGTATCCATGGATGGCCGACAAGATGACCACCAGTCCACTGTAGTGGAAGTTGAAGGTAAAGTTAACAATAATCATGTTTATGTTTTAATTGATCTAGGAGCTAATTTGAGTTATGTTTCTCTTCGTGTAGTGGATTCAAATAAACTTAAGAAAATAAGACATGCAAAATCTTGGCTAGTACAACTAGCAATAGGAACAAAAAGAAAAGTAATTGATTTCATTTCTAATTGTGAGTTCATTTTAGGTGGTCAAAACACAAAGATAAATCTGAATATTCTACCGTTAGGGTATTATGATATAATTATTGGAATGGACTGGTTAGAAAGGCATAAAGCAGTTTTTGATTTTTATGAAAAATCACTCACTTACAAAGATGAAAACAACACTATTAGGACAGTACAAGGCATACGAAAACCATTCTCTATTAGGCAGATTTCAGCAATGCAATTTAAGAAGTACATGAGAAAAGGTTGTCAGATTTATGCTATTCAAGTGATAAATCTATTGGAAAAAGAAAATAATCCTAGCCTAGAATATTTTGTCGTATTACATGATTTTAGAGATGTTTTTGTTGACAAAATACTTGAACTTCCCCCAAGAAGAGAGATAGACTTCTCTATCGATTTTCTATCGGGTTCAATCCCTATATCTAAGGCGCCCTACCGAAGGAGTTTACCCGAATTAACATAGTTAAAGATTCAACTACAAGAACTAGTACATATTGTAAAAATTCCGACGTTTTATTTGCGGCGTTATGGACAAAATTGTCCATATTGTCGCAAAATAGAGGAAATTTATAAAAAAATAAATCATATTGCTCGATAACGTCGGTCTTGCCACGTTGATGTCTCTCTTGCCACGTTGACGTCTATCTTGCCACGTTAACGTCTCTCTTGCCACGTTTTCCACCGAAACGTCTATCTTGCCACATTTGTGACATAGACGTCGTTCTTGCCACATTTGTGAAGATTGATGTCGCAATTGAGATGTTTTGGAAACTAGGTTTTCCCCTCCAACGGTCACCTTAGTATGTTGACCAAGTCAAAATACTAATGGTCACTTAGGTTTTTTTTTACGTCGGAATTGCGACGTTACAAAATCTATAAATATGTTGCATTTGACGGATGTTGCGACAAGTTTGCTATAATAACGACGCTTTTGGGTCATAGTACTTAGTGGTTAGAATGTTTTAGGGTGTGATTTTCATGTCATGAGTTATAGGGGTAAATGATTATAGTGTGTAAAGGGTTAGAATATATTTGGGACCATCATGAAAATTTCAGTGTCGGAGGATTGAGTACTTGAGAGGTTGGATGTTAAGTGAGTAGTAAAATGGTATCATGAGAAAAGCTACTTTAAGCCTTAATGGAAACTAGTGTGCTAGTTGCAGGTTTAGAACAAGTGTAGGTTATTAAGATGGTCAATATGAGTCAACAACGTTAAATATGGTCAAATATAGTCAAACATGATGAATTATGCTCAATCATGGTCAACAATGGATCTCCAATAAAGGTGAAGGGTTAGTTGGTTACTAGAGTGAATGTAATAGGAGGGTCATGGGTTAAGGGATTAGTAAGTATTACATAGTTAATGGATTAGTGGGTATGTTTCGATGAAGTTAGTGGGTCAAG
>SNQJ01S0021479.1:59907-83249 GCA_010110895.2 Picea sitchensis | reverse complement strand
CAGGAAGATTGGTTGCAACTGCAACAAGAAGACCGAATAACATATACATCCTAGACATGAAGATGAGAGAGAATATAGAATCCACACAAAAGGATTCCAAGGAAGAAAAATCCTTAAAGACCAAAAATAAGGATGAAGTATTATTGAGTGCCATATGTTCAGGGGGAGAATCCCCAAAGAAGAGAGTTACCTTTTTCCATTAAACTCAGGGGGAGAAGCCCTACCCTTTTCCATTGATTTCAAAGGGGAAGAGAAAATATGATCATGATGATAGGGGGATCATGAGTGTTTCCATCAATGACAAAGGGGGAGATTGTTGTAAGATTGGTTGTTGTCATTGATGTCAACCCTAGTCATGGGTTTTGGACTGTAAGATTGATGAAGGTATTTGGACATGAAGGACAATGCACATGCATATAAAACAACCATGTATGGATAGTATACATCATGTTGTTTCCAGTGGAATGTGGCATGTCACGTGGATCCTCATGGTTGAGGAGAAATGAATTTTTGAAGATGACAAAGTGAATTAAAAAAGGAAGTACATGTAGGCCCTAAAGATAATTAAAGAAAATAATTACAAAATAAGAAAGTGTCAGGTCAGCCCTAATGTTAAAAGGAAGTGACATAAATGGTATAAATACACATAATTATACATTCATTTTACAAACAAGTCAAATTTTAGAGGAAATCAAAAGTAAAGAAGACCAGATTTCAAGGGAGGATGAAGTCTTTTGGTGATGTGTTCTAAGGTATGTTATTTTCAGGTCATCTTACCAGTTTCTCTATAATAGTTTTTTATAGAATGATTCATATGGTGAAATTTCTATGGTATTGAGAAGACATATCAAGGTACCTTTGGTAAAAGTTTCAGCTCTTTATTCTCTATAATTATGGAGATACACTCTGTGGAAGATAGGATTTTTGACCAGTCCTGAAGCTAGTCAATAAACAAGTGTTCCGGGTAAAACAATCATAACTTCTTCATAGAGAATCCCAATGAAGTGGGACGAATTGCATTGGAAAGAGTACGGACTTTAGTTTCTTTTTTGTGAGTTTCAGAATATGATGTTAAATATTGAGGGCGGGGAATTCTGTACAAGTTCAGTCTCCTGAATAAACCATAATTGAAAAAATTCTACCATTCTCTCTATAACTTATTTTTGGGTGGAAGGAAGGGGTAAGGATGGAGAGTTAAATCCTCTCTTGATATTGGAGGATTTTATCTTCCTCTTGGAGGTTTATCCCTCCCTTTACATTTGGAAGTTGTAGCTACCTTTAGAATTCATTACTTCCCTTGAACAATAACTATTGATTATTTCTCATATATTGTGCATGATGTATTGTGGTTTATTGGTGTAACTCTTATACTATTGTTCATTTCTCATTGGATATATTTGAATGGTTTAAGTATAAGTTGAAAAAGGTTTTAAATTGTACTTGATACTGATTCACCCCCCTTTCAGTATCAACACACTTTATCCCATGCCAGAAGACTAGTGATGCAACACATGTTGCGAAATTGTTTTTCAAAGAGGTTTTGAGACTCCATGGATTGCCCAAGAGTATAGTTTCAGATAGGGATACCAAATTTGTTGGTCATTTTTGGAGGACGTTGTGGAAAAGGTTGGGGACAAAGATATGTTTTAGTTCTGCATATCATCCACAAACGGATGGATAGACCAAGGTTGTGAATAGAAGTTTAGGATATTTGTTGTGGAGTTTGGTCACTGCACACCATAGTCAGTGGGATCGGATTCTAGAACAAGCAAACTTTTCATATAATGACTCAGTGAACATGAGCATTGGGAAAAGTCCATTTCAAATCATGTATGGAATGAATCTGAGAGGAGTGTCATAATTAAGAGATTTGAAGCAAAAAGAATTTAGGAGCACGAGATACGAAGACTTTGCTGCAGAGATGTAGGAACTTCACAATTAGATCAAGGAGCAGTTGAAGAAGGGTAGTAGTGAATACAAGCACAGAGCTGATCAACACATGAGGAAACTTGAATTTTAAGTTGGAGATTAGGTTCTAGCACATCTAAGGAAGGAAATATTCCTGAGGGGAACATACAATAAGATTAATTTGAAAAAGACAGGGCCGTGTAAAATCCTGAAAGATTTGGTGAGAATGGTTATGAGTTAGAGCTGCCAGAAGATGTGGGAATATCACCCATATTCAAAATTATTGACCTGTACCCTTACAGGGAGGATGGATTCAAAGGATATGAATATTAAACGAGGATCCAATGGGAGAAATATTTTCCTATGGCAGAGAAGCCACAGATGGAAATGATCATAGATCAACGAGTTGGTAATAAGACCAGAAGGAAGACACATTTTGAATACTTGGTAAAGTGGAAAGGATGACCAATAGAAGATGCCAGTTGGGTTGGTGAAGCAGAGATCCAAAAGCATGGAATATCGGTGCAGGAGCTCATGGACAGGAGTCCATGAATGTTTTAGCCAAGGGAGTATGATGCAGGAGTATTGTCGGCAAAGAACAAGAGTGGAAGACAGTTGGGCGCACTAGCACACATTTTGAAATATTTTGAATTTCAAATATCAGTGTATTAATGTAATATATAACAAATTTTTTTGAGTTATGAACATATTTAATGATCAGAGGCCAAGCAATCGTATAAGATCGAGGGGGAATGTATTTGTTTTATGAATCAGATCGTGGTGCAGATATGGAGCTTGCACTCTTATCTTTCTGTCTCGATATTTATTGTAATATATGTGAATTAGTTGATAGCATTTAATTCCGATAGGATAACGTAGAGTAGTTGGAAGGAAAGGATCGAAGAGAAACCATTTTGTATAAAGATTTGTAATATTTCCCAATAGTGGTTGTTGATTGTTGTAGAGAAGAGGTTGCTGATAGAAAATAAATAATCAGTTGCTGTTGAATCTAATGTGTATATTTCCATTGTAATATAAGAGCTAGGAGATACAGAGAAATGTTGTATGAATGTATGTAAATTTTAGTTGGATGAATATAAAAGAGGAAAACATTGTCCCAAATGTGTGTTGTTATGTGTCTATCTGTTTGAATGAATGGTAGACTCTCTGTTATTTTTCAATTCTCTACTATTTCTTGTTCTTAAAATCCATGATCGCATTTGCTTTGTTGAATGTATGAGTCACTACGAAGAGTACATAGGTTCCAATTGTTTCTCTTCTTTGAGAAAGTGCAAGGTGTGCATAGTTTCCACAAGGAGTGCGTGACCAAGTTTGTTTCGACTCGAAGCTCAGAAGAGATAACGAGAAATTGTATGTGTGCAAGGAGTGCATTGACGTCTGCAAGGAGCACGTGACAGAGTTTTTAGACTCAAAATCTCAGAAGGAGTAGCGCGATTTCAATCACAAGAGACAAAAGAGGTTGGAGAACAGTCGCAAGGAGTGATAAGTCATCCACACAGAGAAGCTGAGTTGTAGATGAAAATTTGTTACAAGGTGTGCATAGATCGATATTTCGACTAAGTGTCAAAGGAAGTGTTAAGAGGAACCAGAGGAAGTTAAAGATCAAGAGGGAGAGCAGTGGAAATATTCAAGGGAAGAAGTTCATGAAGTCTTCACTGAAAGTTAGTGAACAAGATTTGTTCTCGGAGGGAGGAGAATGATTCCAGACCATTAGATCTGGTAAAGCTATGAGGAGGATATTCGTGGAGTGTTTTAGTACTTCAGAGTTAGGCATGTTCAAGGAATTGATGAAAGAAGATTCGTGAAGTCTAAAGTCACAATTCATTCCTTGGATGAGTACAGATAACAATCCTTGTTCTACATAGAGGCGGTGAAGTTACAAAGGAAAACATGGCACGACAAGATAATTAGGACTAGAAGTTTAAAGGAAGGGGATTTGGCACTCCTCTATCACTCAAGATTTAAGGATTTCAAGGGAAATTTAAGAGCTTTAGGGATGGGTCCTTACAATATTGAAACATGATATGATATTGGATTAGTAAAGATCAGGACAATAGATGAGGAGGGAATTCCCCTCCTAGTCAATGGTTATAGGCTCAAAATATATAACAAGCCTCTATCCAATGAATAATTCATAGCCATAGTCAAAATACAATATCTATATGTGGTTGAGATAAATAATACTCTCAATCCATATTGATGGAAATGGGATCTTAGAAAAAAAGGAAAGAAAAAAGAGAAAAAATAAAATAAAATACCCAAATGAAAACCTCACTGAGGCACTTGGGATAGACATTTGGCTGAAAACCTCCATGGAGGTAGCTTTAGGTCTATAAAAAAATATTCCCCATCATGGAAACCCTAACAAGCTTGATGGGGTAGAGAATTGATGAAAACTAGAAATGGAACTAGTGCTCTAACAAAAGAAAACGAAAAAAAAGAGAAAAAGAAAAAAACCCTAATATTGTTTCATCAAGTGTTTTAAGGTATATAGGACTAGCAATAAGCCCTGAAAAATCTACAAAATTGGGCCAACTTGAGTATTCCAAAAAAATTGAAATAGAAAGAAAAATGATCAACACATCTACCAGAATAGAAACACAATGAATCAATATATGCATGATCTTACAAATCCTATTTGCAAGTATCAACATTATCATTATTATCACTATCTTCATTCTCCATTTCTTAACCTCCATTTTACACATTCTCCAATTCATCATCTTCATTCTTGACCATATCACCATACAACAACACATGTACACCATACATTCAATTTCCAATACCATTTACAAGTTCCAAAAACATTTTTCATCATCTGTTGATATCTTGCAAACTGCTCTGTATTACAATTACAAAACATGGTTTTTTGTAGGTACTATTCTACAAAATATACTACTACTACTTTTATAGCCTTATTTTCCACCCCAGGGACACATGGATGAACCATTGATGATTTCTTTTTGAGACACACTCTTCTACCTTTGGATTTCATTGATTTTGAGGGAGGTCATGCTTTTAGCCACTAGCAGAGCACAACTGGTCACTAACTGCACTACTAATAGCCTATGATCACCCCTATAGCCTTCTAGAATTGGGAAGTTATGAGGAGATAAAAACTAGGTGAGTTGTTTGAAGTTATGAGGAGATAAAAACTAGGTGAGTTGTTTCTCTCATGATATGATATTGGGAACTCTTAATTGAGTCGAGGTTCAATAAGTTATATAGATATAGAAGCATACTCTATCCTCCTCCACCAATCTATATAAAGAAGGCACTCAAAGGGTAAGAGGAGGGAGAATCATTCACAAGTACATGCTGCAAAAATTTCATAGGAGATCTTCTATAGAGATCAATCTTCATATCAAGTGAGCCTTGCTTGTGTGAGAGTTGGGGAGGAGTTGGAGAAAGGTCCCATGGAAGACTTCTTTGATGACTCAAGGTACGCTTTCATGATTGATGTACTAATCTCCATTCATCAATATAGATCAATATGGTTTTCCCCTTCCAATTCTTGTATATTTTGTAATTGATACTTGTGATAGATCTAATATTTCCTTGAGTATAATAGGCTAGACCTGGTTTATATTTTCATTCCTTAAAGCTTATAGAGGTTTGAGAAAGGTGTGCACTGTCTCTTTGTGTGAAAGTAACAAGTTGTGGGAGATGGAGATGGATATTTGGAGTTGCACCAGCCATGAACACATGAGGACAACATTCGCATCCAATTTTCATAGCATAATTAGGACAAATCAGATAGATCTAGTGATAACCTTGTTTTTGTTTATCCCACTATCTATCTTGGATCAAGGGTAGATCCAAGGGACAACTCACCTATCTATAAGAGGGAAATATCCAACAACAAAACTAGAGACTTTACTAGGGAAGGATATTTGATTCTTCCTTATTTTTAGATTTCCCTTTCTCTTTTTCCTTTGAAACCTGTTTTGTAGTTTATAATCTTCCTCATCACTCACTAAGAGAGTAGATCTTTTAGATTTGTAAGATCTGGGCCTTTTTACTCAAATTTTGTAGAGAGTCGCACCTAACCAGTTTACACCGGAGTGACTGCTTGCAAGATGAAAATTATATAGCCCACAACTTCCTGCATACTAGTCACATTCTTTGTGATTCTCCTAGGTCACGAATTCCCCTGTAGGTGACTATTTTCCATTTTTTTTTTATTTTGCTTGATCAGATTTGTACTTTGCCTGATCTTGTGAGCCTTCCAAGGGTATGATAGAATATATATACTCTCTGTTTGAGCCACTTATTTTCTACCTATGTTTTTGAAGTGAGTTTGAGGTATTTGAGTTCTTTGGTTGGGCTTTCTTGTTTGTGTGAGATAGCTTCCTAGTGAGTGGTGATCTGGGCAACATTCCCAACAAATAATTTTAGATATGGTAGTGTATCCTTGTTCCTTTTACATATAGTTTGTATGTACTCAAAGGTGTTCCATCACTAGATCCTTTTCTAAATTTTGTGTTTTTTATATCTTGTAGAAATTGGAGTGTCCTTGGTGACATTACTACCAATATCATACAACCCTTAGATTTTCATTTTCCGGTTTGATTTGCATATTCATTTTATTAGGTTATATAAAATTGCATTTCAAAAAGAATAGAAAACAAAAGAAAAGTGCTAGGGTAAATCTTTTGAGCATTCTTAAAAAGATCACATTGGCATAATTCATGTTTAAGGATCTTTTCCATTTGTTGGATTGTATTGAGTGGTTGATTGAGGGAGTGTGAGGTTGTCCCGTTGATTGTGAAATCTGAAAATAAAACTTTCTCTTCCCTTCTTTGTATAGAGTTCATCGAAAGTAAAAGTTGCATATTTTGCATATATATTTTCTCTTCTTTGGATTGCATAAGAGTAAAAAAATCATTGAACTTCCATCTTCTCCCTTGAGAAAGAAACAACCATAAGAAAAATAACACTTATTTAATATATATTAGACTCTTTTTCTTTATAGAAAACTGACATAGATTAGGATTTAGGGCCTTGTTGTAGGATTGGAGAGTAAACTCTTCAAGGCCACCAAAAATGAACCTAGAAGTCACTACTGAGAGAATCAATCCATTTTCACAGTGTGTGTTGGGAAGATCCTCTAACACATGAGTTAAGCATAAGGTCACATTGGGGCAAGTGAAGTGATATCCACTCTCTACTTGTCTTGGTGTTTGCTATATTTCTTGGATCACTACATGTATGGGATTTCTGAAAGTGCCCACAACGCTCTATGAGGTAGTGTGCTCAAAGCTTTAGGATTTGTTTCCCTGCCCATATGTGTGGTCTGTGGTCTGGACTTTGAATATTTTCTTTGTAATCAATTGTGAGGTGGTAACCATAGTGGCCTTTCCTATGTATCTACAGAGGCGACTACAGGTGATAATTTCATATGGTACCCGGGGCAGACATTGAACCTTTGTTTTAGTTCCCCTGGAGGGTGCCTGCCTTAATAAAGGGTACTTTCACTGGTAAGGGATATTATGTGTGGGCTTTCATAACTGTTCCTCACATATTTTCTAGATAATATTTTGGGGACTCGAAATCCCCCAAAGGGTTGGTTTTAGGAAGGATCCTTAATCCATTGGTTTGCCTATTGATAGCCTATATTTTTTAGGGGTGTGCTCTTTGGTTCTGATTGTACATCAGCCATAGGTTAATTTTTGTTATTGTTATAACAAACCTCATAAACCATGGCTCAAAAAACACTTCACTAGTCCCATCAACAATGAGGACTTGCACCTAAAAAAAGGAACAACCACCTCTTAAATGGAGAGAGATATGTGATAAAGAGTTTAAAGATTCTGACAGAAGGTTTGAGGAGAGTGAGTATGTATAATTCGAAGAGGTAGATTAAATTCCTCCATGTCATTTTAACCCTCCTTTGATTCATCCTACAGACCTTGTACTCATCCAAGTTACGAGACACTTCAATGAGCCTTTTTCTTTGTTCAGTGATCCTCACATGATGTCAGGACCATGTCTTTCATCCAATGTGGTTGAGACTTCAATCGCATTGACATGCATTACAAGATGAACCTATGTGATGTCCTCCTTTTCGTCCATTAGTGCCATAGGACCCACACCATATTTTCCCATTTCATCAGGTGTCTCCATTTGGGGGATGCCAGATATAACTTCCTTTCCCTCCATGAATAAACCTATCATTGGCATACCCATACCATCTGTTATAATTCCCACATATGGATATCCATTCGGTGGGGGGGCAAGCCTTAGTTTCAACACTGAAAATGGATCTCCTTCCACATCTGACATCCTTTTTGGTAGCCCAACAATGCTGAATATTGGTTTTCCTTTTAGATGGAATATGTTTAGTGGGTTGTGGGATACTCCTAGCCAAGATGGGGGTACAATGCTCCCGGGGGATTCAATATCCCATGGGGTAACCCACCAATTCTTGGAATATATAATCCTTCCACGTATACCTCTATGCCTGTGGGAATTTCCCCTAGGGGAAATTATGGTCTAGGGAGTAGTGGACCTTCTAGTCATCCCACTGTTCCTGGGAACATTCCCCTTAGGGGAAATTACACTCAGTGGGGTGGCTACCCTTTAATATCCACTTCTAGTCTTGGATGTTATTTCTCTGGGACTAGTTATGGTGAGGGGGTAATAATCCTTCATGGTCCATGTTCACTCCTGGATGTAATCCTCTTGGGGGAATGTACGAACCTTGAAGCAGTAATGTTTGTGGGAGTCCATTTAACCCGAGAGGTAATCCTCCTAGGGGTGTGTACAGTCCTAAGAGAATCTAGACTCTTGGGAGTGCTTCCATCCCTAGGGGAAATAACCCTTTTGGAAATATGAATCCCATCAGAAAGGTGAACATGGGGGAATCTTAGGGTTCATGTGGTTCACAAGGTGCTTCATAATCTACCCAATATTCATTTTCCAACATGTAGTTGACTTTATTGGAGACATTAGACTTTTCAGAATTGTCATGTTTGACAAATGACCCCATCCTCCATGACCTGTTATGGCCGACCCTACCTATCAAGTTTCCATTGGACATGATAAATTTTGATGGAAATCTAGGAGAAGACCTATCCACACACATTATGACTTATCACCTATGGTGTTCATACAAATCTTTGATGAATGAAAATGTTTGATTATGTCTTTTCTAGATATCCCTAACTAGAGGTTCCACTAAATGGTATATCAAACTTAAAAGTGCTTCCTTCACTAGCTCCAATGACTTGGCCATGACATTTTTAACGCATTTCCAATTACCCATTAGGTACGAGAATAGGATAGAGCTATTGAAATCTCTGTTCCAATATACCTCCACTCATATTTTTTTATCACAATCATGAGTGGAGGCGATGACGTAGGATGATCAAATCCAATATTCCTGACCAACTCCTCATGGATTGGTTTACCAAATCTCTCTTTCCACCTATCGCCAAAGATGTTGATATGGAAGGGGAAATTACCAAGGAGAAATCCATATTACATTCCCAACATTTATACTTGATTTACTCTCAATCTGACACATTATATAATATTATTCCAAATTCTCCAAGGTTGTCAATATATCCCCATAAACCAAACCCAGGACCCCATGCCGATGGCTTGTTGGTTCCATTTCCAATACATATGTGGGAAATTAGCTGGACAATTGGGTCAAGTGCACATTTAATCACACCCACCAGCTGCTACGCCCACCACTCATACTTCTCAATTTCCTGCTCAACATTTGAGGTGAATTCAGTGCAGTCCACACAACCGAACAATCCTCAACAACTTGGAGGGAAGAAGAAAAATAAGAAGAAGAATTATATCAATGAGAGTGTAACTCCTCAAACCCAAAAAAATTACTGGGAGAGGCACAAAAGAGAAGAAAAATAATAGGTGTCCTTGGAATATTTGTGGGAAATACCATCCTACTCACCAATGTCCCAAGATGGATGAAATTCATCGCTATTTTTCCCAACAGAGGGTGCCCAACAACCTCTTTTTTTGAATCATCCATTTACTCCCCAACCACAACAAATGGTTTCTTCAAATCCTACCCTTATGCAAGGGGGCATGGTAGGTACTTCTTAGTTTGAGGGGTCATCCTCGAATGCCAACATATTCATGTGTGACAAGATGATCTATTTTCCAACTTGAGCACAAGAATACAATACTCCTGAGGTTGGTCCTACAAATCAAGATCAATTCAATTATTCCCAACCTGGTGGCCCTCTCTATATAGAGAAGCCATCATTTGAGAATTTATTGACCCACCAAAGGGTGTTATTTGACACACAACTCATATCCTGAATGGATGGGCCACCTACAACTACAATATTGTGGAAGACTTGTCCCAGGAACCATGTGTAATTTTTTCTCTCAAAGTCCTACAGAGATTCCCCACACAACATAAAACATTATTTTCAGCAATAGATGGGGTTAACCCCTTAGAGTCTAGTTTAATTATATTTTGATTGGACCTCACTCATCATAGGCTCTCCCACAAAATTGCTTTTCAAATTCCAGTGAGAGTAAGTGGGAAAAACATGTTCTGCATAGTTGTAGATGAAGGTGCCTCTAGTTTCATTATGTCCATTTCATGTTGGAAATATACCAACTCTCTGGAGCTCGATTCATCCAACACCATGTTAAAGGACTTTAATGGACATATGTTCAGGCCTCATTGTATCATCAAAAAAATTCCCTTTGAGTTAGGTGGTAAGATTGTCTCCATTGAAGTGGAGGTGGTCAATGCTCCTCTAAGGTACAAGTTTCTACTTGGCTACACTTGGTTCTATGAGACGATGGTTTTCATCTCGTAAGTGTTTAAGGTTCTTTGATTTCCTCATCAAGGAAATATCATCACCATTGACTGGATTACATTCTGCACCCTAGAACTTAGAACCAATGTGGGCTCCAATGTACCCTTTGTTGGTGAAGAGTGTGTATATGAGTCTTGGTCTGAGGATGTTCAAAGATCACTCCTTGATGGGTACATTTACCCTTCCCCCTCCACCTTTGTTTTTGAATGTTTCTCCTATCAATATGATCTCTTTGTTTACTATTGGATCCCTTGGATCTATTAATCCTTGGGTAGTAACTCATCTTGAGGAAGTCTAATTTATATAACTCACATGCCACTCAAAATGGTTGAGATTGCAAGCATCAACGATCTCATCAACACCACCCGACATTGGTCAAAAACTCCATCCTAATATGGGATATGATCAACCTACTCCACCCATATGGGTTTTTGACTCTCTAAGTTTGTATGATTTCCTCGATTTTTAGTTTCCTTTAGATGAGGCAATCCTAGAAGTCATGGATTCCATTGATAAGCCAAGGGATTATGAGCATCCTCAAGCATCCATTATTCCTAATTTGGAACTGATGAGAGGGGTATTCAGTGAAATTCCATATCTTGATTTATTGTAGGCTCGAGAGCCCTCCTGTAGACCTGCCATGACTCGAAGTTGACCCTCATTTTTATCTCTTCATTTATGTTCTTTCCATATCTTGATGTGGTTCCCATCATTTTTATTTTACTTTATGGCCACATATGCATTATATTCTTATGTCTTGGGGCCTAGTGTTGCATATTGTTGTTTGCCTTGATCCTTCTTACCGACACTACATTCACTCTTGACCTCTTGCTTATTCATTCACTTACCTTCATTTTCTTACCCTATACCCCTGGAGATAACCACTTCTATGATTGGACCTCACTTGACAATACCTTATTTGAATTCATATTTCCTAGGTCAATTACATGTTCTTAGAACATAGATGCATGTTGTTAAGCCACTCATTCTCTCCAGATGAGCTAAATTTCAACTCTTTTTCGTCCTTGTTAAACCATGAAAAATAAAATTGATGGGCTTACTTTAACTCTTTTTATTCTTTTCAAATCTTGAAAAAGACACCTTAAAAGTATATTTTTTCTTCTTTTTCGGGATCATAAAAACTATACGAAAAATACACCTTTGAGAATACTTTTATCTCTCTTTCGTGCTCGTTAAACCATGAATGAGACACTATAAAAATAATTAGGTTTTGTTTTACCATTGATTTGTATTTACAAAAATGGTAGTTGTCATTCGTGTCATCCTTGAACATGGAATGTGTTTTCATCATTGTCTTACAGTTGGGTTATAGATTTTCTAGGAGTTGTATACTATTCATATGAGTCATATACTCCTCCAGTTGGTTACTCTTCCAATGATTATGGAGAGTGATTCAATTCCTGATGCATTGTTGCACTTTATCAATGGTTCTATTTAGTCTTTCTTCCAAGTCATCATTATGTCATGATATATGTTCAAGGGAAGTTAAGCTTGAGTCTACCATCCCTATGTTAGTTTTGCTTGGTTATTTCATCTTCTCACATCATCCCTCAGTGTATGTTTCATGTCGAGTGATGGGGGAAACATTAAGTCCCTCCTTCAACAGATCTCTTCCTATGGAATTTATCACATTATCTAGGAGAAGGATTTAGAAACCAGCTAGTACCTTGGATCTTGTTGTCCTTAGTGGCAGGCTTCCTCACAATTAACAATGAGTTGAAATTATTTACTCCCGATTGATTGATTCTATGAGTTTTAGACATCATATCCTCTATTCACACTTGATAGATTGTACTAGGTACCTTGGGGTCCTTTTTAATCATCGATGGATTCCCTCACATGAGTTATTAATATATACCTTAATGAATGGTAATCAAACAGTTTCTACCATGCTTGAAATCATCTCATTTATTTGCACATTGTAGAATTATACCATTAGGGTTTGGGATGAAGACCTTGGATTTGGGGTCATATCATTCATTCATATTACCCCTCCCAAGTTGCGATGGAGTATATCACTACTATATGAGTACTTTGAATACTACGTCGACACTCTCAATGCTCGATGTCTTCATTATGTATGGTGTGACATAGATCCACATTGTATTTTCTTGTGGCTACACACTCTTTCATGACATGGATCCATCATGTAATTTTCTATGGCCATGGTCATGCATTTCATTTCATAGATATACAATGTATTATGTTGGTGTACATTCTTTGTTTCTCTTTCAAGCATAGGTATGCCTACCTTGGGGATGATTTATATATGTGTTAGCCTGATGTTTGATTGTATGTACTCAATAGTTCTTTGATATTAAACACCCTCCTTACACTTCCTAAATTTCTTGACCAATATTGTAATGTGTTTTCGCAATCAATTCATCTTTTTTCCTTACACATTAGGGGGCATTTTTTACAACCTTATTTTCCACCCTAGGGACACATGGATGAACCATTGATGATTCCTTGATGTGACAGACTCTTCTACCTCTAGATTTCATTGATTTTGAGGGAGGTCTTCTATGATCCACTCGTATAGCGTGATTGGTCATGGGATGCATCACTAACAACAGACGACTGGTTTTTGGATGCACTACTAACAACCCACAATATCCCCTTTATCCTTCTAGAATTGGGGAGTCATGAGGAGATCAACACTAGGTTAGTTGTTCCTCTTGTGAAATGAGCATAGGAACTCTCAATCTAGCCGAGATTCACTAAGTTCTATAGATATAGAATCATCCCATAACCTTCTCCACCAATCTATATAATGAAGGCTTTCCAAGGGTAAGAGGAGGAAGAATCATTGATAGGTACATGGTGCAGAAATTTCAAAGGATATTTTCTATAGAGATCAATATTCATATTAATTCAATATTTTTTGTGTGAGGTATGGGGTGGATATAAAGAAAGGGCCTTGGGAGGACACATATTTTCTAGCTAAGATTATTTTTATGAACATTTCTTATATGGGAAGCATAATCATGTAAGATTATATGAACATTTCTTATATGGGAAGCATAATCATGTAAGATTATATGAACATTTCTTATATGGGATTTCCAAGATAAAATATATGTGTAATGTGTTTGTGTCATTGTATGTTTTCTATTTTTATTAATAATCCATTTGCAATAATTAATTGTACAAGGTTAAAATCTACACATTTGTTACATAGGATAATGTTGGAGATCATATGACACATAATCCAATTGCTATGTTCTATTCCCAAAGTGACTCACATCTAAAACTTTTCAAAGGGCATGTTGGAAGGTAGTTTATTGTGCTATAGGGATGAAATTATTTAATTCACCAATTTGCAACCAATGTAATATTCCCATGTAGCCATAAAAATCCCATAGTGAAAATGTATGGCTTGATCACATGTCCAACATCCAAAGGAAGGAATAATTTGTTAAATACAAGGGATTGGGAATTTTAACTCAGTTGGAAATATGCAACAACTATGTTATTGCAACCATTGATTTCATTTGGCTAATAAGATGGACATGCTCATTCTCTTGGTTGTTGTCTTTAGTAAGACAATGGACCATACTTAATTCTTAGAAGAATTAACACCAAACAATCCACATTTTTCATACCAAACCACTAAAACACAACAATAAATGGAACTCCATCACACAAAAATAAAATCAAACACATAATTCCACAAATATTTTATCTTGGAAACCCAAATAAGAAAACTAACTTAAAATGGTGATGCTTAGTCTTTCTTTTCAACAACTGTAGGGTTACTATTATGTCTCATGGATCTCTATGCCATTTATCCCTTTGCATAGCCAATATCCTCCTCTACCTCCTCTTCCACTCTGCTAAAAGCCCAAATTTATGAGTCAAATTGTTGAAGGATATAACTAGTGTTGGGGTAAAGGGAAGGCCAAGCATCCTTGTGTGTTCATTTCCCAATGTTCTTTATCATATGTTATCTTTTTCTCATTCAATTTTTTTTTCTCAATTTCTTTAATTTAAATTGTTAAGGATTTTATTGTACTTTTATTTTTTCCTTTTTCAACCCTCATTTTTTTTTTTGAATTCTTGTGTGTAATGAGTCTCATAACCATTCTGCATTTTATTTAGATATATTTTGGATCAAAAGTACATGCCACTATGAAATATGATATATCTATCTTCCTTCAACTCAAATTAAAAAGCATAGTACTCTTTCAGAAAATGATTTTTAATTCATCCTTTCAAAAGGACCAACGAGTGGTTGACTACATAAGTCTCCATTTCCTTCAAGGATGACCATATCCCACTTCTCGACTAGAGTCTTCTCATGATAGAAGATTTTAATAGTTCTTCTTATTAATGCAAGCATAAAGGTGACAATTGGGATTTATTCAAGTCTCTTAATAAACTTTGATTGTTTCTAATGTTTCCCCTTTAAGGTGGCCAAGGCCTTCATGGCCACAAATTCCTTGTCAAAGGAGAGTAAATGGGGGTTGTAAGAGGCCCTTCTTTTATGGCTTCCATATTGTACCTCCCCTTCAATGATTGCAATAATTTGCCAAAAAAATCTAATTTTTTCCCTTCAACTCTCCTTTATCACTCAATTATGTGTGTTGAGACATATGAAATTTTTTATTAAAGAAAACAGGTTTGAATTTTATAGCTTAAAAATCCATGAAAAAATAAAGATAGACAGAATGTTCCATTCAATTTGTATCCTTAAATAAAAAATTTACCAACTTAATATAACATCATTATTTCAAAAAATTCTTTGATAGTGTGTGGTTGACATAATTCATAACCTAATCCATTATTGCTTCACAAAAATGATTTCATTGTCATTGTTGTGATGGATACAAATTATATTTACACAATATTAGGAAGTTTATTTTTATTTTAAAAGGAGATATATAGTAAAGAACACATATTTATGTTATATTCTTTTTATTAATATATGGTTTGTTTAATTTAATAGTTTTAAAATACTTAGTGTATATATATCGGAGTTAAACAAGGTTGTCCATTGTCCTCTACTCTTTTTGGCATATACATTGACAAGTTAGAATATTGCTTGGAAAAAACAGGTCGTGTCGGCCCTACTCTCACTGGTATAGTCATCAATCCTCTTATTTATGCCGATGATATCGTTCTTATCGAAAGGAGTCCCCATGATATTGAAAACCAACTAACAATCCTCAAGGATTTTTGCTCCAATATGGGTATGACTGTTAATACTGATAAGACTAAGGTCATGATTATTAAATCCAATAAGATCCTTTATGATACCTTTGTATATGACAACAACAACTTGGAGGAAGTGAATTCATACAAATATCTTGGAATTGATCTTGACTACAAGCTCAATTGGAATTATAACATTGATAAAAGGATTATTGGGGGATGAAAAACTTATTATGGGCTTGAAAACAATTGTAAATGAGTTGATCTTTGGAGTTGGAATAAGAATAAACTCCTCTTTGAGACTCTTTTTATACCTGTTATTCTTTATGGATGTGAAGTCTGGGGTTGTAGTATCTCTCGTGAATCCTGGAGAAAGATAGAGAAAATACAAAAGAATTTTATAACCTATAATCTCAAAATTAAAGGAAATACACCCTATCCCATCCTCCTCTTAGAACCAAGCCTCTCCCCCATTGAGAGCATGGCTATGACTAGATACCTAATGTATAAGAACAAGTTAAACAACATGGAAGACAAGGGGCTTCCTAAAATTGCTTTAAAATCGAGTCATAACCACCATCGACTCAAGCAAGAATGGCATAAAGATGCCCAATCTTGGCTAAACTATTGGGGAATCATGGAAGACACCATTTTGCAGAATAAAGATACTATTAAAAAAAACGTCAAATCAAAATTTAAGGAGAAAATGTGGTGTGATAAAGAGTTAGAGGAAAAAAAAAAATTAAGGTATTATAAGGATGTAATGAACCCTAATCTAGAAGATCAAAATTATCTATATATTTTTCCAAGTGTAAAGAAAAAAACAAACATTGCTAAGATAAGAACAAATTCTCACAAGCTCCATAGTGAAACTAGGTGTTGGTCATTTCCTAAAACGCCATGGGATGAAAGAGTGTGTAACCTTTGTGACACTAAGAAGGTTGAAGATGAAAATCACTTTCTCTTAGATTGTTGAGCCTATACCCATATTAGATGTCATTTTCAAAATATTTGTCACAGTACCATCCTTCCTAACCTCTTAACTCAACAAAAGTATGGTAATCTTGGAAAGCTTCTCTTAATGCTTTTTGAGCACAGAAACAAAATTCTAAAGAATCGCAAGTAATCACTTACCCTCTTAAGGTTCGATAGACCAATTCAGTCTTAGTGGACTTGGACGTCATCATCATCATCATCATTATTATCTCTCTCTCTCTCTCTCTCTCTATATATATATATAAGAATTGAGTTCTATTCTCCCCACCCAAACATTAAATCACATAAATTATAATAAAAATATTATTTAATTATTTTTTTTATAATAAAATATATAATAATAAAGTGAATTAAATTATAATAAAAATGTATTATTTAATTAAGTATTTAGTAATAATATATATAATAACAAAGTAAGTGAATCATAATTTTTTGGGATAATGTTTATATATATTATCATCAATTTTTTTTATAAATAATAATAATAATAATAATCTATTTTTAAAGTTATATATATCAAATTGGTGTATGAGACTCCTTGTTTATGATATTGTGAGTAGGGATATGAATGCTAAAGTTTATTGAAATATACATACCCTATCTTTTTAACTGTAATATAAAAAAAAAACACATGTTCTTAAACCATTAAACCTACCTGTTATAATAAAATATATATTAAGTAAAATATAAGCTTTTTCAATAACAAATAATAGAGTTTACAAAAATATCTGTATTTAATTTATTTAAATAAACTTTAATTTATTTAAATAAACATAAGAAAATAAATAAATCTTTTAAGACCTTTAGCGGATAAAAAAATTCGCTGCCATCCACTCAAATCACGAAGGCAATATGCCAAATGATTTGGAAGAATCCTGATATTCTTCAAATCACAAAGAAGTAATAAAGAAAAAAAAACTCATCGCGACCCAGGCTCAGCATGGTTCAGAAAAAAAATGTTTGTTGCAGCAATAATACCTTGTATTATGCACGTGAAAATACTCTTACGAAAAAAATATGGCATAGATGAACATGTGATACAACTCAGAAACTACTCAAACTTTAAAATCGTAGAAAAATATTATTTATATGGAGATGGTATGATTATAATACTGTCTACACCCATACCCAGGATCGTTCGGCCGCTAAAATGGTCCCATAAAGAAGCCACGAGCTTATAATATTCATCATGGTCGCATCAGATTGAGTTGCGAGCCGTATTTTTATACAGTTAAATGGCTTTGGATCTTCTCATATGATCTTCAACAGGCTTTTGGTTCGTTTGAAGGAAGAGATATTTCAGTCTGATCAGAGATCCCAACTTATTTCTTTAGGTATTAATGTGATCCTCGATTCTTTATAAGGATTCGATTCGGGATTTTGTACTTCACTGGAATGCTGGAACTGATCGAATACAGAATCTGGTTGCGGACGCTCGCGGACCCACTCAGTAAAATGTTGGCAAAGTTTTCATATTTTTCAAATTAGGTCTCTGAAGTTTAATGGACCTCAAAGATGAGCATTCCTTGTTGCTTGGATTCACCATTTTTCTGTAATAACGATGTCACGAACAAGTTTGATGTAGAAAGTGACAAAACAAGAAACAATGCAGGCAAGAAAACAGAGTAGACAGATCGGGAACAAGAATGTGCAGAGTGCATTTAATTAAGGGAAAAGAGCTGAGCTAAATAAGCTTCATCAAATCAAGAAGATCAAAAACTTGACACAGACTCCTACATCCTACAGTGGTCAGAACAAAGACTCCTACATCCTACAGTGGTCACTACAACATTGAGGTTTATAACTAACACTCTATCTTAAACTCAACCTTTGAGGTGACTCCCGTTTACATATATCAACACTGATAAAGCCTAAGTGTTGCATTTGGAAATAAAAAATGGAGCTTGGATTACAATAAGTAACAACAAAACTAGACATCGACTTTTCACTGGAGCTAGGTTTCTTCTCTCTTCTTCCGAACTCTGGACTGTTCTAATCTGGTCATTTTGGCATTGATACTGAAGACTTCATGCTTTGTCTTTTGTCTTTGTCGCTGCAACTTCATATTCATAATTTCATCATGTTGCTTAAATGCCTGTTTCTTTCATCTTCTTCTCCATAAAAGTTGTCTTTGAAAGTGGGTTGGTGCCACCTTTGCAAACTATAGTTTGGGCTACACAATCAATGGATTGCTTCCACATTAACTCTGAATAAAATATGATTTCTTCAAAACACCATTGCATGAAGATGGTTTCAAATTGGTCTTCATCGAAATCGTCATCCATGTCTTCATCTTCTTCTTCTGGCTGTTCACATGCATACTCAAACAACTTGTCAATCTGATATAAAAGATTATAACCGGAACCATATTGGTTCTATTCTTTATGTTCTTTTATGAGATCTCTCTCTGTTTCTGCAACCAAGTCTGTCTCCCTCGCAGATATGAGGCAGTGACCATCATCATCATCATCATAGATTGTCTGTTCAATCCATATCAAATCTACATCAACAACATTATCTTCTGCTTCAGCTGCTTCATTGGAAGTCATAAGTGCAGTAGCTTGAATGCTACTGTCATCAAACCTTCTTTCAAGCACTGCTTCTGCAGTCACCAAATCATCCACTTGGTTCTTAATTCCAAGTAAGCTTCCTCCAAACATCAATTCATCAATTTTCTTCTTCTCTTCCATTATCTAAACGTACTCTTCATAAGATAGGTTATCATCATCAAATTCAACTTCAATATTTCTTAACTCTGTTTCAAAGAGGCCAATTTCTGCACAATGTTCATCAATCATCAATAATGTTGATCCTTTGTTGTCATCAACAAACACTACTCGAATCATTTCATCGATGCAGGTTGTTGTATTGATAGCTTCACCATCAATTTCTGCAATTTTCTCATGCTCTGCTTCACACACAGATGCATCTTCATTCTCTTCCTCTGTTAGCTCTGCTTCACACACATATGCTCCTTCATTATGTTCCTCTGGTAGCTCTTTTTCAGAGACAAATGCTTCTTCCATAGTGGAAACATTCAACAAATTCTTGCTCCCTCTTTAACTGTACTCTGTTTCGAGAATACTCCAAACTTCTTTCAAGGATGTTGTTGCTGCAACCTTGTGCAACATACAGTCATCCAAGGCTTGTTGGATGATCTGCAATGCTAATGCATCCCTTCCCTGATCATGTAGATTATGATAACAGTCTACAATACATAAACAAACATTCATTCTAACAAACCAACATTCAAAATTCTTACCATTATACTGTGGCGGTAATGGGAGATTCATGCTCATGTTGCTCCAAATATCATCAATTTTCCTCTGATCTACTTCTTGTGTGAGCTCCTCAGGTACAATTGGAACCTTTTCATTTATCTTTGTGAAATATGCTTCCATTTCTTTGATGTTCTCTTTCTAGATCTGTCTAAGATCTCTTCTGGACTACTTGAGTCGTCTTTGCTGACCCATGACAACGTTTCCTGGTTGTTCATTCACCAATTCGATCACACTTGTGGATCGAATATTCTATCTCGTCACTTGTACACGAAATGATGCACAGATTCATGATCATCAATTTGTATCTTATAACTCTATTTTACTCTTTTTATGAAGAAAATATAGAGCCAAAACAAATTTGCTATAGGATCACAACACTGTAAAAAAATTTAGATCTATAGGAAATGTCTTGTTTCCTGGTATGCATCTTATTGGATATGACTATCCGAGCACAAGATATTACAAAGTTAGAACTTTGAGATGAGTTCTTCATTGACTGTAGCCCTTTAATGGTGGAATTGAGCTATTTGAGTTTACTCAAGAGCCAATTCTTATTTATTTTTAACGAAAAAAACTGAATGCTAGGTCCTCATATGACCAAAGGCTAAGAACCAGGTGCTTCGGGACTTCGGGGGTTTTGAAACCTTAGATCCTCCGAACTAGAGAACTCACTAAGTCCCAAACAAGAGCAAAGATCAACGATCCTCATTGATCTGAGATCAATGGATCACAGTTATTTTGGGACTCCAGGCTTTAGAGCCTTCCACCACTCTTAATCACAATACTTCGTGAAATGACGAAGCAAAGAACTATCCATAGAGATGTAGATCCAATGGTCCTCAGGCCTCTGCAAACCAATGACCAAGATCTTCTCTGGAACTCTGGCCTTCGGGAGTTTTCATCTGCTGACTCGCGCTAACCTCCAGAGTGTCGAATCTCCAAAGTGTGAGATCAACCTCCACGTGTCCTCTTGATTGGATGACTGAGATTTACTTCAGCCTTCCAAATTCCACACAACACTTCATCGTGTTCTTCCCGAACCCTGAACTAGCGAAGTGGCGGATCCTTCGTCCANAGGACTGAGATTTACTTCGGCTCTTCAGTGCTTCGGGAGTTCAAAATTTTGTGACTCAGTACACTTTAGTTCTTTTGGAGTGCTAATGCTCTGGAAGTCTAGATCTAGCACAACGCATCCACTCAAATCTACGGTCTCGATCCTCTTTGGGACTTTGGGCCCTTTCAATGCACAATTCCAGCTATCCTTTGGATTGTTGAATTAGGGAACTCGCGAAGTGTGGGATCGTTTGACATGTGCTTCCTGGATCTAACGGTCTAGATCTTCTTCCACTCTGACAACTTCTTCACTATGTAAACCCTCTGAAGTGCTAAGCCTCTGAAGTGAGGGATCTAGCGCCACGAGTCCACTGTGTGATCAACGATCTCGAATAAATCTGGCTTCCATTCCTTCGGGCCTCTGAACCTGTTCTAATATGCTGCCACGTGGCCTTTCCACCAATGGTTTGGATGCACTCTGCTCTTCGGAGCTTCGGGCATCTCGTGACCTTTTGCACTTGTTTCCTCCCAAAGTGCTTACCCTCCGGACTCAAGGATCTGTTGACATGTGTCCTTTGAGAATGGATGATCCTGATTTACTTCAGGTCTTCGGGAGACTCGTCTCCTTTGTGCCTAAGGAAAGAAAACTTCCTAAGTGCAAGATCTGTGAACACGGTGATATTCTAACATGTGTTCACTCGATCCAACGGTCCAGGTTCACTTCGGCTCCCGAGACTTCGAGAATCTAGTCTCCTTTGCACCTAAAAGTAGAAAACCTACAAACTTCTGAAGCCTAAAGGAGGATAAGGGTTAAACACCGTGTGACTTACATGAATCTAATGACTGTCGATCCACTTGCTCAGATCCAATGGCTAGGATCTGTTCTCCTTTTGTGTGGTCCTTGATCTATCTGGGCTTGATATAATGGCCCGGATCTATTCCTGCGGCTAACCCAACGACTGTTGTAGCTTCTCCTCTGCTACAACTATATTTTCCTCTTGAAGAAGGGGTTTTACATATCTTTAAATGCGTCGTCCTTCTACAGGGATGCCTTCATGCGTTGTGATGTCTCCAACATTATTTTAAGCGGATTGTTGTCTCCAACGCTCCTTTAGCAGACTGCGGACTACTCTCGAGGCTCTGTGAAGAGTCTCACCTCCCGCGCTCTTCCTCATGGGGTCAAACTACTCTCCAGGAACTGTGGAGAGACTCACTTCCTGAGCTCTTCACTCCTTGGATCAGGATACTCCCCAGGCACTGTGGAGAGTCTCACATCTCGATACCATGACAAAACAAGAAATAATGAAGGCAAGAAAATAGAGTAGACAAATTGGGAATGAGAATGTGCAAATTGCATTTGATTTAGGGAAAAGAGCTGAGATAAATAAGCTCTAGCAAATCAAGAAGATCAAGAAATCCTAACAGACTCGTACAGTGACCAAAACAACTCGCATTGTACAGTCACTACTAAGTTAAGGTTTATAACTAACAAAAAGCATATCCAGTAATTCTAATCCATTTCTATCTAGTTATAACACTGATCATGATGGCCACAGATTTATTTCGTTCGATAGCTACAAATCCGAAACCCCAGCCGACCTTTTGTATTGTCCTCTAATGAAAACATTCTGCATTTCCTGTCCTCCTATTGATGGCCAGTCTTGGAATAGATTACCAGGCTCTGTCACGGCTGACGAGAGGAATCACAAAATGGGTGAAGACAACAGCTTAAAGAAATGAAAGTGATTTTAAACGGCTTAGATCATTGCTCCCAGAAGAAAATCTCCGGGTATGTTTTTTTCTGCTCGATATCTAGGGTTTCCAATTAAAAACAGAGATCAATTAATCTCAATAACAGTGATAACAGTGAGGCCACAAGGGCACATCACCAGTGAGTCTACGCTCACATAATCTGTCTTATAATGTAAATCAATTATATATATATATAGCACAAGGTGTTCACAACAACCTTGAACTAACCACCTACAAAGGTGGATCTGAAACCATCAACAAACCCTAATTTGGACAGGCACACAACAACCCACAACCACTTAGTTACGTAGATACTAATTTCTACATTATTCCAACACTCCCCCTT
>SNQJ01S0021479.1:34238-59857 GCA_010110895.2 Picea sitchensis | reverse complement strand
TTGGCTTGCTACTCCATATATGTTTCATCTTGACTTTGTTTTGCTTCATAGCCCTTTTTTCTTTGTTCCTCGGCATTTTGGAATTTGACTTCTGATTATTGTTCTTTGTCCTCAACACTTTTGCATTTTCTTTGTCCTGAGAATATTTGTCTTTAATGTTCGCAAATGCTTCCAACTCCACATAAATTTGTTGCTCCCATTTTTGGATACAATCAACAATGTCCTGCTCAACGGACTCTTGCAACATTAGCTCATAGTAGTACTTTATTTCTTCAGGACTCCACTTTATAAAAAATGACTCAATTTATATATCTGTAATGCAGTCTTCTTCTTCTTCAGTGTCCATACAGTCCTTATCATAATCAAATGTTTCTTTGCATTCATCATAATATGGCTTTTGAATCCATTCCTCAATAAATTCTAATTCTTCATCAAACTTATCTGACACTTCACCTAAGTGCTTCACATCACATTCTTCTTTAGTAAACCCTACAAACTCAAAAGCATTCATTAGAATATCAAAACATTTTTTGCTATTTTCATTTTTCTCTTCTAAGAGAGATTTCTGATTTTTCTCCTCTTCATCTTCCTTCTCTTCCTTCTCTACAACAATAAAGTTGTCTTCCACTTGATTTGTGTATGCAAGTGGACCATTCTTCTCACCAAGCAACAACTCATCAATAAGATGTTTCTCATGCATCAATTTTGACCACTCTTCATTAGATGAATTGTCTTCATCAAATCTAACTTCATATGTCTCTCCTTCAAAGAGATCTTCCTTCACAAGGTTTTCATTCTCATTATCAAAATCAACTACATACACACTTTCATCATCAATCATTGCAATTTCAATACAATCATTTCCAGTCTTTATTTCAGTTATAAGACTGTCAATACACTCACCTTTTTCAACAGTAGTGACGTGATTAATTTTGTCTTTATCTATCTTGCTCCCCCTCACACTAAACTTCATCTCTAGATTATCCCAAAATTTTTTTGCATTCTCTATTTCACCAAATTCATATAACAGAGCAGACATGATGTCATTATTCAATGCTAAAATAACAAGATATAATGTTAATTTATCTCTTCTCTTATCAGTAGGATCTTCATAACCATTTTGAACAAATTCCCATAAATCTACTGATCCAAGTAAACCTTCCATTTTCATTTTCCAAAGATCAAAATTGTTACCTGAAAATGATGGTAAAATTGGCATTAACCTTTTCAATATTGCATTGATTTCTTCATCTTCATCAATCTGCTGCAGATCCGCAATCTGATCCTGGTCTCCATTAGGTATGTGTTCCTCTGCTACTGCTGAAGACACTATATATTTACCTGCAAAATATATTTCCTCTTGCTGATTCTTCCTCCACATGTGTTTCATCTCTCTCTGGAGCTGTTTAATTCTCCTTTGCTGACCCATGACAACTTCACTCTTGTCATTCACCTGCACAGAGTTCCACTTCCATAGTGGCAGCTCTTCTTTAAGGAATTCAATGCACACACAATCCCTCTCCTGCACCGGGATCAACAATGGAATGATCCTCTTTTGTGCACTACCTTCACAATCGACTCAAATTTTCTTCTCAACAACTATCACAACACGATCCTCGACTATCCTCCACACGACTTCCCACGGGTTCCAACCAGGCAACACGGGCTCCTTTGCTCATGTTAATATTCGGTTCAAACTAAACTAGATGAGACTTACCAGCCTTAGTTCTCCAAGCTATCAAATCAAACAGATAATAATCACCCCATAAATTATCTATTCCGAAGTTTGGAATTTCACCCGATAACTTATTTATTCTGAACGACTTGCAACATCGATCCAACAGAAATTCAAATTTGAATCCTCGGGCAGCAATTTATTCCTCAAAAAACATCAATGGCAGACAAGTGATGACTTACAGATATTGCATGCGAGTCAAGGAGCCCAGAGATTCAGAAACTGATCAGTAAGGCTTCCATCTGTTGCATTTTCTTTCGTAGTTCTGCAACATCTACCTCTAGTCTGAAGCACCTTAACTATTCAGAAGCTAGTTGTCCACGAACAGATCGCAATTCCTGAGTTAGATCTGCATTTGCAGTTTTTGCTTCAGCAAGAGAAGAGAATGACACTCACATCCACTATAAATCAGTGACCACACGCATCTCCTTTCAATGGAAGCCTCACGTTGCTCTTCTCGACGGCTACTCTTCACACATAATGTGGGAACTCCTCTACTCCACGTAGATTTTGAGATTTTAGAGCAAACAGTTGAGGGTTCAATCGGCTGGCGCCTCAACGGAAAATTCGACCCATTTAATCCTATCGGCAATTTTCCAGCAAACAAGAGTGAAACAATAAAGAAATAGACGAGTGAACAAAATTATGGGTTATGCTTTCCTTCCAAAGGCATATATGAAAAGGACGGGTTAATTGTGTAGAGCACCCATGGTCACAAGTCACGCAGGTCGCGCAGCATGTGCTCCTCCTCTGTGCTCCTCCTCTTCACGCAGGCACCTGGGCAAGCCAACAGCCACAATGGCAGCGCAGACTCCTCCACATGCAGGAATAATCAACGAAGGTGAGCTCTGATTTCCTCGACGCCCTCGGCCTCCACGTAGTGTGCACAAAGACATCGATCCACCTCCTTAGAAGAACAACGATCCACCTCCTTACGATCCCAGGTATAAGACAACAATCCGCCTCACTGTAGAGCAATCGGCTCTCTTGTCCATCCACAACTCTCAAGTTGATGTGCCCTCACACTAGTCTACACGCACTCAGACCAGCGATCAACTCCACACTCAATTCATGCAGCCTCTCCAGTGTTTGGCTCCTTACTCCAGTGACGCACCACGACTCTGATACCAAATTAAAAACATAGATCAATTAATCTCAATAACAGTGATAACAGTGAGGCCACAAGGGCACATCACCAGTGAGTCTATGCTCACATAATCTGTCTTATAATGTAAATCAATTACATATATATAGCACAAGGTGTTCATAACAACCTTAAACTAACCTCCTACAAAGGTGGATCTGAAACCACCAACAAACCCTAATTTGGATAGGCACACAACAACCCACAACCACTTAGTTACGTAGATACTAATTTCTACATTATTCCAACATTTCTAGACATCAATAATACTCTCTAGGGTTTTAAGAATTGAAAGTTAGATGTTCTGTTGTTCAGGGAAAACAAACAGTGTCAAAAAAAGTACTGGAAGCTGGGATTTACGTTTGGCATCTATAGCGAAAAATCGAAGGCATTTCAGTCCAAAGAGAGAAAATGAAGGTAAACTGTGATCAAAATGATAAAGTTTCATTTGAGAAATTTTGCAATAAATCTACGTTGTTCGGAGGATCGAATCGGGAATACTCTACTGTGAAAATAAATTCTCTCTGGGTTTGGGTATTCAGACGAACACTTAAGAACATGAGATTGTGTACTCTGATATGCTATTGGCGTTGAGTGCTACTTCATCTGCCATTAACACTAGAGTTCATCAGAGTTTATCATACCATACATGCCGAGGTAATCTCTTATAGTCGTTGAGAGTGGTAACATTGTTCTATGAAAAAAAAATGTAAGTATTGAAAAAACCAAATAAAAATTATTAGGGAAATTTGAGTTTTAAAAGGAAAATAATAAAATAAGGGATGATATTTCAAAGTGGCAAGAAAACTACCTTTTTAATTATGTTTTTCACTTATTTCTTCTCAATTTTAAGTGTAGTTATTAGTTGCATGATGAATTAAATTCCATAGGTTACTATGGTTTTATCAAAATATGTATTGTGAGTATTTGTTGGATTAAGACATAAGTAAAAAAATACAATTAAAAAAAATAGTTTTCTTTCTTTCTCTCCAAAAATATTTACTCTTATGGTTGAACCCAATTTTTGACCCCAAAATTAGTTGGATGATGAATTAAATTCTATAGATGACTATGGTTCTATCAAAATATGCATTGTGAGTCAAAAATACATTTAAAACAAGTAGTTTTCTTTCTTTTCCTCCAAAAATATTTACTCCCTATTTTTGACCCCAAAATTCTCCTAATATCATGGTTTTTATGCAAACCTTTTGCATTGCTAAAAATCCAAAGTTAAGAAGAATTCACTTATTTTTCTTAAATACAATGCTTTTTTATTTATTAGGGTTACACACATTTTAAGTTCGTATTTGATAACCACTTACCACATAATCAACATCTAAGGACCATTAAAGCTTGAACATAATGTTTTGTTCAACAGAAATGAATGTTTTTAAAGCTCTATCAAGCTTATATTCGAAATGCTTAGTTAATAGATTGAATCACAGATTTGTTAGAAGTGCATATTGAGTGATAGAAGGTTGTTAGACACGTTTCGTTATAAATGCATATTGGGTGATAGAGTCATTGAAGGTTTTAATTTTGATTGTCAATTGGTTGTCTCTAGAAAATCCATAAGTGCGCTGAACTTGTTGATTTGAAGAATAAATCTTTAGAGATTTAGGAGGTGAAATTGCCTTTGTACACCCCCCATAATTGTATCTTCTTGAAGTCTAACATTGGCCCAAAGTTTTACAAACTTAGCTTCTATTAAAATCTTTGTAAATATATCAGTGATCTCATCATCTATCCTATAATAAACAATAGACACAACAATGTCTTTTAAAAATTTGCATCAAATAATGAGCATGAATCTCCACATCATCTTACTACTTGTATTGCAATGTGATTGTCAAAATACACTACATTCAACTTCATAAAGGGAAATTCAAGATCACCCATTAGATTGTGAATCCATACTGCCTTTGTGCTAGCATTAACCACATCTCTATATTTATCTTTTGTGATCAAAAGATAGACCACCTTGTGATTTTTATAGGACCAGACTCTAGTTCTAGAGCCAATATGGAAAACATAGCAATAAGTTGACTTTTTATTATGTCCATCTCCATCAAAATATAAGTCAATATAACCGACTAACAAGTTCATACTTTTAATTCAATACTTTATACCAAGTTGATAAGTACCCTCGATATAGAAAACCATCCTCTTTGTAGCCTTCAAGTTGATCTTCTTTGGATCCTGCATGAGCCTAGAGACCACACTAACAAAAAGGGAAATATTAGGTCGACTATGGATCATATAAATACGGATACTAACAAGCTTTTTTAGAAAGAAACATTGACTTTAGAGAATTTCATTCTTTAATCAACATTACTTCTTGTTGGTATTTGGTAGCATATAATTTATAGTCTTCCATTTTGAATTCTTGCAATATGATCGTTACTTATTTAGGTTGAGAAAGGAAGTTACTATCATCCATTTTCAAGACCTAGATGCTTATAAATAAATGCAATAAACCAAGTTTGCTCATTTTAAATGTATCTTATAACTATTTATCAAACACAAAATTAGATCTGGACTACCTCTATTAATGAAAAAATAATCAACATAGGGCAATAATTAAAGTTTATTTAGATGTAAAATATAAATAATGTCATATAATTCTTAATATTTGAAACCAAAATTGAGAAAAACCTAATCAATCTTCTCATACCATAACTCGGGGGATTGTTTCAAACCATATAAGGATTTCTTTATTCAAGATACAAGACTACCATCCTTGTTAAATCCTGGGACTTTCTCCACATAAATCTATTTAGTGATATCACAATGTAGGATAGTAGCCTTGACATCCATATGATGTACCTCCAATCCAAGATAAACAACAAGTGAAAGAATAAGTCAAAAAATGTTCATATCTATAATAGGGCAAATTTTTCAGTGTAGTTAATACCTTCTTGCTAAGAAAATCCCTTTTCCACCAAGTGAGCATTATTCCTTTAAACAATACATTTAGATGTTAATTTGGTAGTGTAGACCATCAAAATTTCACCACATTCTTTCCTTTTCGTAAAGGAACTCGATCCCAAGTTTTATTTTTTGTTGAAGAATGATACTTATTGGCCATATCATTATCCCATTATATTGACCTTGACCTTGTGCATTTGCATATGTATTAGGATCACATGCCTCTAGAAAATGTGCCATTAAAGCAATGCCACCATGCTATTTATGACCTCTATTTTTTCTTGATTCATTTATATTTCTTGCATCCACAACAACATATTCAATCATCTTAATTGCCCATATATAATAAGATTTGTAACATCCCCCATCCCAACCAAGGGACATTACGTTGCATAATACTCATAAAAATGAAATTTGTGTTAACTAAATTATTTTTCTTACAACTAGCCGATTTCCTGTAGCTTACAACCACGAATTTAAAGCATATTTAACTATGGTCTAAACCATTACATTGATGCCTCTACAAAATACTAAAATAGAAATGAATGCAACTAATAAAATTCATTAAAACAACATATAAAATCTATTCTCACACTCATAGTTCATGCACAACAATTAAGATTCATAATACAACAAAAACGAGATAAAACACTTATCTTTTCACAATAGTTGTGCAACCAGCTTCTTGGGATGGATGTTCCATCCAACCATAGACTGACTATTCCAAATTTCAACAACCATTCACCCCCGAGACGAGGCTAGTAATCCACAAAAGAGGGTGGTCTCTCACAGTCTACTCAAATCTCATAAAACCAATAACCCACTGATATCTTCCTACAACTATCTCAATTTTCCACCAAGACTCTTCCTCTTGACCTTCCCAACACAAGAAATGTACCTCTTCATTGATCTCAATCCCTCATGCATCCCAGTCATTTATCAGGGTCTCTCTGGCATAGGTAACCAAGAATATCTTAGTTGGTAACTCAAGGGAACCTACTGCTAGGAAAACTACCAACAAACCAACATCAAACACTTGTTGTTATAGTGAAACTTGTCTATTAGTTCACTCTTCAGGCCTGACAACCTGGATCTTCAGTTTCTAGCTCAAAATATGCTCCAACATGCTCCAAATTTCTCTAAACTTGTCCCTCCATGGTTGCACCAGCTCCAAGCTCTCTTACCCACTCTCTACTTGCTCCTCATGCCCAAAACTTAATGTGTAAAATGATTCTCTCTACCCATACAAATTTCCTCCCTTTGGCTTTCCTTTATTCACTCACACTCTTCCCCAAAATGATTGTACTCAACCCCCATGTGACCAATAACTATTGGATGTAACTACTCACACCCACCCTCTTACATGTATTCAATTATTGGCTTTGGGAGCACTCAATAAAAACTTGGAAGGTTCAAATACAAATAACAAATTTAGGAAAATGGGTTGGATTAATATACATGGGTAATTCTCCCCTGAACCCCTCTTGGTCATTATCCTAGACACTCCCCCCTCTTTTGAATTTATTCATCCCCCATCTCTTGTCCATGTCCCCTTAGCAGTTGACATCACATTTTTTTATTAAAACGTAGAAATAAAATTCACATATTACATTGCTTTGGTTGTAGCCACACATTATATCTACGCAAACATTAATTAAACTGGGGATTATAGTGGGGATGCTACATTCCCCCAACCCTACAACTGTGTGCCATCCTCAGTGCACTCTATTTTGATATACATATATATGAAAATTTACATCACAATACTTAGAAATACAATTATGGAATTTTACAACTCTAGCAATAGTCCCAACCATAATCTCATGTTCCTCTCAACTCGTCGACCCAATGAATGCACCATTAATTTATTAGGGTTAACCCAAGGGATGTACCATCCATTTATCAAGGCTAACCCAAGGAATGAACCATTATTTTATCAAGGTCCCCAACATAGTTGGCTAGGACTCTGATATGTGGTTTGAGAACTCTAGCTGCTCAAAATGGAGTCTTGTGTTATGTTTTCTTCAAAATTTTCAATTTTTTTTGGGTGTTCCTCCCACAGGTTTTCTCCATGATCCCATGTAGCATCTTCAGGATTGTAAAAGGTCCATTTAACCTTTACACACCTATGGAGTTTTTCCTTAGCACTTTGAATTTTCGGTCCAAGATTCGTACTGGTTCCACTCAGAAATTCCCTTCGTGATCCACCTGGATCACATTCCAATCAATTATGTGGTTAGGGTTAGGCACACATTTCTTTAATAATAGCACATGAAATACATTATTCACTTTCATGAATGTAGGAAATGCTAGAATGTATGCAATTGGATCCATCTTTTCTAATATTTCAAAAGACCCACAATATCTTATTGCCAACTTTGGGAAACTTCCTAATCTTAGTGAACTTATATTTTCCTTCACTTTTAAAAACACAGGTTTGCCCACTTTAAAATATCTAAATACTTTGTTCTTGTCTACATAACTTTTATGCCTATCTTGGGAAACCTTTAAATTCTTAATTATCTTTTCCGTCTTCTCTTCCATTTCCTTTAACAAATATGCCCCAACAAATACTTTGTCTATTGGATTATCCCAAATCACGGGTGTGTTACAATTTATGCCATACAATACTTCAAATGGATTGATTTTCAATGAGGCATGATACCCATTATTGTATGAAAATTCCACTAAGTGAATATAATATTTCCACTTTGATGGTTGATCTATCACATACATTCTAAGTATGTCCTCAATTATTATATTGTTCCTCTCCATTTTCCCATTTGACTCTGGGTGATACATTGTACTAAGATTTATATTTGTCCCAAGGCCCTTAAACAAACCTTTCCAAAAATTCGAAGTAAATTTTGGATCCCTATCTGAAACAATTTCCTTAGGCACTCCATGTAGCCTATAAACTTCTTTCATATATATTTGTGCAATATTTGTTGCCTTGTGTGTAGTATTTACTGGAATAAAATGTGTTTCCTTAGTCAATTTATCCACCACCACCATGATGGAATCATGTTGCTTCACCGTTCTGGGTAACTTTGTAATAAAATCAACCGTTACAACTTCTCACTTCCATTCCAAAATGGGAAATGGTTGTAGCAAACCTACTGGATGCCTATGTTCAATATTCACTTTTTGACACTCTATACATCTGGCTATGTAATTATCTACTTCTTTCTTCATTCCTCGCTAAAAATATTGGCTTCTTACAACTACAATTGTTTTCTGATATCCTGGGTGCCCAACATATGGCACATTGTGCATTTCCTTCAACACTGCATTTTTCATCTCAATGGAATTTAGAACATATACCTTTCCTTTATACATGATAATTCCATCTTCTTTCAACTCATAAGAATTAAACCTCCGCTAAAAATTACCTTGTTGTAATGTCTCTTTTATTTTTACATGTTGTTGATCTGAACTTGTTGTTGCAACAATTTTATCTTTTAAATCAGTCATATACATGTTGATGGATGCAATATGCATTGATGTCTACAATATGCATTTCATGAGCTCTCATATTGAGTGCATCAACCACTTTATTTTTCTTTCCCTTTATATGATTAATTTCGAAGTCATATTCACTTATAAATTCCAATCATATAGTTTGTTTGACATTTAGTGTTGTTTGTCCAAACAAATGCTTCACACCATAGTGGTCTATCCTTAGCTAAAATCTCTTAGCCATGAGGTAATGTCTCCACATTTTTAATGCATGTACAATTGTTGCTAACTTTAGATCATGGGTAACATAATTTCTTTCATTCTCTTTTAATTTTTTGGACCCATAGCATAACACATGATCCTTTTTATTGAGGACTCCACTGAGTTCTTCCTTGCATGCATCAATGCCCACAAAAAAATATTCATTTGGATCTGCAATCTTCAATATTGGTGCACTTGTCAATATTTCCTTCAACTATTGAAAACTTTCTTCACACTTGGAAGTCCATTCAAACTTCACTCCCTTCTTTTGCAAGGAAGTGATTGGACTTGCAATCTTTGAGAACCCTTTTATGAATCTTCGGTAATAATTGGAAAGACCCATGAATGGTTTGAAATATGCCACATTCTTTAGTGTTGTCCATCCTCTAATGACCTCTATCTTTTCAGGATCAACTTCTATCCTTGTTGCTAGAATTATATGCCCCAAGTAGTGAATATTATTTTGAGAAAGATGCACTTACTTAGCTTAGCATATAATTTATGCTCTCTTAAAACTTGAAATACTATTCTTAAATGATGCTCATGTTCCTCTTTTGACTTAGAGTAGACAAGTATGTCATCTAGGAATACAATCACAAATCTATCCAAGTACTCCTTGAACACTCCATTCATCAGTCACATAAATACAATTGGTGCATTTGATAGTCCAAATGGAACTACTGTGAATCTGTAATTCCCATATCTTGTCCTGAATGTTGTTTTTCTGATGTGTTCTTCCTTAATTCTCACTTGATGATAGCCTGATATCAAGTAAATATTGTAAAATTTTCTTGCACCTTTCAGCTGATAAAAAAAGTCATCAATTCTTGGTAAATGATACTTTTTATTTATTGTGACCTTATTTAGCTGTCTGAAATCAATACAAAACCTTAAGGTTCCATATTTCTTCTTCACAAAAAGAACCAGGGCTTCCCAAGGTCACACACTTGGGCATATATACCCCTTCCTTAACAACTCTTCAAGATGCATCTACAACTCCTTCAATTATGATCTTCCCATTCTATATGGTGTCTTGGACACTAGGTTATCTCCTAACATCAAATCAATAGAGAAATCAATGTCTCTATTTGGTGGAAATACTGGAATTTCTCTGAAAACATCTTCAAAATCCCTCAAGACTAGATGGTCTTCAATGATTGCCACTTTATCTTTGGATACCTCTTCTATATGGGTTGTAAAAATATGATATCCCTTCCTAAAAATCTTTTTCAGCTCCATAGCTGAAATCTCTTTAACAACTACAACTCTTGGAATGCCTTGAATCTTTCCTTGCTTCCCTTTTTCATCAAGACATGTGATTGTCTTGTTATAATATTCTAGGACAACATGGTGTTTTTCTAACCAATCCATTATGATTAGACAATAATATGAACTCAATGGTATGATATTTACATATACCTTTGTGCTAATTCCATTCATGTCTATCCTAAAATCTTTAACCAACTCATTGATTTTCCTCTTAGCCCCATGGCTAACTGAACTAACCATGATTTCTTATGCTTACTTATTTGCAAGAAAAATATCTCAACAATGTTAGGTTTATGTAACTATGGATAGCTCCAATATCAATCAAAATTTCTATGGGATGGTTGTCAATCTTACCTTCCGCTTCGATCATGGGGGATTGATATTATGCTTGATTATTTTCCAAGGCTACATAAATCCTTGGCATATTTCCTCCCATTTCTTCCACTATTTCAACCTCTTAAAGGCTGTGGAAATTCCTCATTCTTTCTCCTTTGTGAGGTCAGTCCATATATAAATTATTTCCCTCACATCCCAAACATTGTACAGACTATTGCCTTGGCCTTTTCCCAAATGAATATGTAGTCTTGTGCTCATTTTGGGCTAATTGACCTTGTTGATTTTCTTAAAGGTGTTGTTCATGAGAAAGGGTGGCTTAAAATCTTTCTTCCTTTGGTTGGTTTTCCTTTTCATCTTGTCATTCCAAGCCTTTTGGAACATTGGCCTTCTTTTGATCTTCTCATAAATACGAATTTCTCTCATTATGGTCTCCTCTAATGTCTTGGGGTTGTCATATTAAATATTCTCACTATAGAAGGAGGGTAACTCACTCATAAACCTTTGGATTTTGACCTTCTCATCTTTGATGAAGTCTACATACTTCGACAATTCAAATAACCTCTTCTCATATTCCTCCATTGTCATGGTTCCCAGCTTCAGTTCAAAGAAATATTTCATCTTTGTTTCGTAGTAATTCTCAGAAAAAAAATTTCTCTTGGAAATATCCTTTGAACTACCTCCATGAGATCCTGTTCTCATCAAGGTTATTGGATTTATTAAGTTGATCCCACCACATGGTTGTCTTTCCTTGCAAGTGGTAGGTGGTGATTCTAGATTCTACCTGGGATGGGTAATCATGTAGCTCAAAATATTTCTTAATTTCCAATAGTCAGACCTCTACCTCTTCTCCTTTCCTATGTTCACCATTGAAATTTGGTGACTTAATCTTCCTGAGCTCACCTTGAAAGATGTATTCCTTTGGCCTTCTTCTTTGCCTCCAAACAAGTAAAACAATTGGAATGATCCCTGGCCCTGAACTTGCATGATTTATTTTGGTGGAATGCTTTGGATAATGATGGCGCCTTCTCATGCTTCTTTAATTCCTATCATTTCCATGATCATCCATTATTCTATGGGATATTGATGCTAACACTTGTCTAGCACTGGTCGCTTTCTTGGTGCTAGATTCCTTGTTGAATTTCTTATGAAACATATTTAATCTCTATAGTATCTCTTCCAAAGCCTTCATAATCCTTTCATTATCATCTCTATAGCTCTTCACTTCCCTATGAAGGCTTCTCATAGTTATAGGCTCATTCATGCCTCTTCTTACATTTGACTATGTCTCAACATTCCCCATGATGACATGTAGAACTATGATCTCTTCCTCATGGTTGTAATATCCTTTAGAATCTTCCATAACTCCAGTCCTCACATAAGAACCAAAGTTTCTTTCGCATACCTCTAATTCTGCAAGAATTTTTCATGCAATAATTATTGTTTGACATGCATACAATACAACATTTCATCATATAGAAGACATGTTATTTCTTCATCAATTTATGAAGGAAAAATTGCACCAATTCAAAATTTGATTCCCTTGATGCATTTATCTCTAAAAAAAAATTCCAACAGCTATAACCATGCCTCAAACTGAATTCTGAGCGAAAAGTTACAACATTTACATGTTGCAATTCCACCCTTTTACTTCTACAAAAATCTATTTATTAATTTATGGAAGATTTCATTTCCCAATTAAAACTTCTGGGTGGACATGTGTCTTCTACTCCTCAAGAAATTTCCCAAAACTGTTTGTTTGCTCAAATCTGAGCTCCTAGATAAAATTTATAGTCTGGAGAAGTTTATGTCGTTTTACACAATTTATCCTTTCATGCTACAACTGCCTTATTTCTATTCCTTCTCAGTTTTAGGTACCCATAACCAAAATATGATTCCATCGCTAGATTCTATGGGTCATAAAATTTCCATCGAATTCTACTATGCCCCAAACAAACTTATGAGCATGGAGTTATGCCTTCTGGAAGTAAAATTGGTGCCAAATTTTTACCCTCGTTGTTTTGGCTATAACTCCTTCATACGAGCTCTGTTTTGCAAACCGATTAGTTCATTGGATAACACTCTTCGAATTTTTATTTTTTCTATTTGAGATGCATAGATAGAGTCTACCTCAGTACATTCTATTATTGTGGTTTTTGATTAGATAAAATTTTTGTTTAGGCCCTAAAAACACCCCGCAAGTTAATGACTTTCAAAAACCACAAAAAATTGCATAATCATGATTGTTTTACTATTGTAACAACCCTTCAAATATGAAATGTTGATATCAAATTGCATGGAATATGATTTATTGATCTGTGCTAACTTGGCTATCAAATATCAACATTCTCCTTTGGGCACACACATTAGTTTTCCCAAACTACCAACGTGACCGTCGACCATTGGTCCATTTCCCCGACAAACGACCATCAATGATTTCCATTAGTGAATGGAACTCCCCAAAAATTCCACTGATGACTGACCATCAGCCCATTGGTGATCGATGATATTTATGGACTGTTGAACACCTCTCAAATTTGTGTACAACCAATTTGTACACAACTCCAAATTGGATGATTTGATAGTCGCCCATCGACTATATTTGTTGGCGAATGGAAATCATCATTGATTTGGCCAACACCCAACCACTAATGCTTTGGTTTTCAGTGAATTCTCTTGCTTGATTCAAAATACTTCACCAAATTTGGTCGACCTTCAACCACTGACCCATCGGCCATCGACGACTTTTGTTGGCGATTGAAAATACTTCACAGGATTCTGTCAACACCGATCGTTGAACATCTATAGTTATAGATGTCTTTTTTCCGAACCAAACTCTTTGCCTCGCTGACTGAACCATCAAGCTTCGAAAATTTCTCTTGATGCATTTCCATACTTCAAAAATTTCGACCAAAAACCCAGATGAATCTAAGTTGTCGATCTAATCCATTTCAAAAAACTCCCAAAATGAATTATGGCCATTGATTGGATCTATCTTTCAAAACGACCAAAGTGAGTGTAGATTGTCGATTCGATCCATTTTCCAAACTACCAAAAATTAATCACGGTTGTTGATTTATTCAACCTTCCAAATGATCGATACCTTATGAATTTTTTAAATTTGTCATGACGAAACTCAGTCGCCAATCTCAATATCAAAAGATATATCGACCGTCGATTCACCAAACTTCCTGTAACTCTACAGGAGGCCATTAAAAATCAAATTTCAACCATTCTAGGTTAAATTTCGATATGTAACTTCACCTCTCTACTCCATTAACCTTGTTAAACCATCCAGAGTCATTCAAACATGGATTTTTCCCACGAATTTGGGGATTTCTTTATAAATTCTTGGTTTTTCCCCAAATCTGTCACAAGCAAAATCTGCAATAGCGAATTTCACCAATTTGTTATGGTTCGATCTCATCCAAACCCAATGTTTGAACTAGGAGATTTGATACCATAATGTAACATCCCCTAGCCCAACCGAGGGACATTATGGTGCAGAATAATCATAAAAATGAAATTTTTATTAACTAAATTAAATTTTTTATTGCTAGACAATTTCTTATAGCCTACAACCATGAATTTATACCATATTTAACTACTTTCTAAACCATTACATTGATTCCTCTACACCATACTAAAATAGAAATGAATGCAACTAATAAACTACATAACAAAAACATGTAAAATATGTTCTCACACTTAGGTTCTATGCACAACAATTAATATTTATAATACAACAGAAACAAGATACAACACTTATGTTTTCACAATAGTTGATAAATCAGCTGCTTGGGATGGTTATTCCACCCAACCATAGACTTATTGCTCCAAATATCAACAACCAGTCACCCCTGATATGAGGCGAATAATCCAAAAAAGAGGGTGGTCTCTCACAGTCCACTAAAATATCATAAAACCATCCACCTATTGATACCTTCATACAACTATCCCAATTTTCTACCAGCTCTCTTCCTCTTGACCTTCCCAAACCAAGGAATGTACCACTTCATTGATCTCAGTCCCTGGGGTGTCCCATTCATTTATCAGGGCCTCTTTGGCACACACAATCAAGAATCTCTAAGATGGGAACTCAAGGAAACATGCTTCTAGGAAATCTACCAGCAAACCAACAACAAACACTTGTTGTTACAGTTCAAATCTCCCAAGAGTTCACTTTTCAAGCCTAAAAACCTATCTCTTCAGTTTCTAGCTCCAAATATGCTCCAATAAACTCTAACTTTCTCTAAATTTATCCCTCCATGGCTTCATGAACTCCAATCTCTCTTCCCTTCTATTCACTTGCTCCTCATGCCCAAAACTCAATGTGTAAAATTGTTCTCTCTACCCATAGTAATTTCCTCCCTTTGGCTTGCCTTTCTTGACTCACACTCTTCCCCAAGATGATTATACTCAACCCCCATGTGCCCAATACCTATGGGATGTGACTAATCACACCCACCCTCTTACATGTATTCAATGATTGGATTTGGGAACACTCAATAAAAAATTGGAAGGTTCATATACAAATAGCATTTAGGAAAACAGTTTGGATTAATATACATGGGTAATTCCCCCTTGGACCCCTCTTGGCCATTATCCTAGACACTCCCCCCTCTTGTAGAATAATTTATTCCCCATATCTTGTCCATGTCCCCTTAGCAGTTGACATCGCATTTTATTATTAAAACATAGAAATACAATTTGCATATTACATCGCTTTGGCTGTAGCCACACATTATATCTACAAAAGAATTAATTAAACTGGGGATTATAGTGGGGATGCTACAAGATTCAAAATCACCATTAGTTTAATAATCAAATGGTAAAAAATTGTGGTTATTCTAGTATGGAAAGTCGAATACAAGTTGATTCTAGTACATGAGTCGACTATCTAGTTGAAAATCCCATAGACACATTGTATATGTAGTGTAGTAGTCAACTGATCCAAAATTTCTTAGAATTTCAAGTGGATCACTACTTATAAATCCAAATGAGGAGTTTTATGAGAAATGCAGGAAATTTTCTCATCAAACACAACATCCCTCTTGCAATTAATTTCTTGTTTGATTAAATCAAACAACCTATAGGATTTCAACTCTTTAGAGTATCTCGTCATAATACAAGCATGGCTCTTTCCATCCATTTTTTTTTTATCTTATCATCTAGAATATGAGCCTAAACTATGCATCCAAACATTATAAGGTTTCCAATTGAGGCTTTACTTCTACTCCCATTTATCAAGAGGAGTCATATCCCATACAACTTTGTACGGAATCATGTTCAAAATGTAGTTTGGATAGTAGATATCCTCTTCCCCAAAACTTAATTGAAATTATTTTAGCTTGAGGTAAACACCATCCCATTTCAACCAATGTTCAATTCTTCCTTTCAACACACCATTCTACACAAATATTTTCAAAGTCCTTTCTCACACATTCTCCTCTATTGCTAGATCTTAGACATTTCACAAGTGGACACATTGATTTTAAGATAATGCCATAAATTCCTTGAAAATTTCAAAGACATGATCCTTATTCTTCAAGAAATATACCCAAAAACACAGAAAAATCATCAATGGAATTTAAAACATGCCTTACGCCTATAGATGATGGTTTTCTAATTGTACATAGGTCACTATGGATAAGTTCAAGTTGATTCTTTTCTCTCCATTCCTTCCTTGTCTAAAATGAATCCCAATGATGCTTTTAAATCACACACCCTTCACAAAAACTATTAGGAGGATTAATCCTAGGTAGTACACTAATCATATTAAACTTCACCATTGGTTTCATCGCTCATAAATTTAGATGTTTGAGCCTTTCATGCTAAATTCCACTCTAGTAATCGATCATAGATATGAGTATAGTTAGTCTTGGATCCTTCTTAGGAAAATCATCGAACTTATACAACCTATCATTAGGGTCAAGAATATCCTTAGAAACAAAAACAAAGTAATTTATAATATCCTTCACAAGACCTATCGAGTTAGAAATCAACCTTCTTGCTAGTCTTTGTTAGTTTAGGTACAAACAAAACATTATCACTCAAACTTGGTAGATGATACAAATAATTGACCACACCATTCTTACATTCAATCTTTCTACAACTAGAAATAATAAGTGCATAATCATTTAGCACAATCATTTCTTATTCTATAGCTCTACTCAATCAGTAAAAGAGAGAAGCATCTTTATCCATGTGATGGATACAACCGAAGTAAACTATCCAATCACTTTCAGAAGCATGAGCATGTAATTCCCGAGAAGTAGATGAAGAGTGTATATCTATCTCCCTTACTTTCTAAACATTATGTTGCAAGTTGATTGATTGACTAGTCAACAATTCCTCTTCAATATTTTTTACTTTAATCTCAATACATTTAGTATTATTCTAGCAAGCCTTCTCCACATGTCTTGTCATCCCACAATATAAAAGGGCCTTCTTCTTCTTACCATCCTTAGTCGATGCTTGATCATAATGCTTCTTCTTATCAATTGTGTTCACATGATCTCGTTATTTCTATTGATTTCATTCTTGACCTATTTATCTATATATCTATCAACCATTTCCCTTAAGCATATGATCTTGTCACTTAACCTCTATATTTCCTTCATTGAGAAAAATTTCCTATGCCCTAATTAGAAAACCATAGGAAGAATCGAATGAATAGTCTTTACCATCTTCCCTTATGGAAGCCCATATAGCATGGAATGAAAAAATAATACATCATAGAGTGCCCTTAGATTCATAGAGATAGTTTATATAAGTTAACCATCTTTATTTTTAAACTTATTTCCATATTCACCCAATTTCAATTGTAGCTACTTCACATAAATAAAATATTCATCAATCTTGTAAAAAGAGAGAGGATTAAGAGTGATAAACTATTTGTCAATTTGCATAACCTCGCTCTCATTATCCTTTTCAAATATAGTCTTTAACTTATTCAAAACTTTATTTGGATAGTGGATCCTGCTTATATGAAGTGAATTTACCTGGAGATATAGGTCATTATAAATCTTATAGCCTCATCCTTCCTCCCATGATTATTAATTTGTGTTAATCATCATTAGTGTTTGGAATTGTAGTCTTCATAGGATTCCAAATTTATTTACTCTTTAATGGAGCTATCATGTCTTATGACCACACACCATAATTGTAGCTATTCATAACTATAGGTCCTTTCTTAGAAATCATAATCACTCAAGAAAAAAACCCCAAAGGACTTGTGGACAATATTCTTGGTTTGAAACCCAAAACTCTAATACAATTCTAGAAAACAATGGAATTGTAGAAGTGAAGCGATACAAATTCCATGAAGAGGTGGAATCTAAAGATAATGTTGAAAAACTGAAGCACAAGTGAGCATACTCAAAATACAATTGATACCATACAATATCCAAACACTTTTATGTGTCACCACACTTGATTAATTTGATAGACCAATCCATAAGATCATCTATATATGGCCCATAATATAAATAATTTAGAATGAGGAATACATAGTAAAATTTTACCACCTTAGGCATGCCCACATATCCATGTTCTTAGCCTTGACCTATGCACCAATCAAATACCTTGGTTAACTTGACTGACCAACTGGATATCTAGTCAACCTTTTAGTTGACTCTCATAATTGACCTTTGACTATCAACTAAATTTCTCTATAGATCCAACAATGTGATGAACCAACTATTCTAATATATTTTAGTAGTGAACCTAGCATTTGGATCACTATTGTAGGTTCAAGAAAAGAAAATAACATATACATAAAAGGCGAAGATAAAAATATTTAATTAAGACTAGACATCCAAGAGGGTTGATCCACTATGCTCCCTAAGATAACATATTATTTTTTATTTTTGTAATTATAGGATTCTATTTTTTCTCTAAGGGGGGAAACGGCAATGGGTTTGTAGAGGTATTTAATGGATCTACAATTCATTATAGGGAAAGTTTTAGGATTCTAGCAATATGACCAATAAATCCTAGAATTATTTTCTAGTCATATACTTTACATTTATCCTTATTTACAATACCATTAGATGCATATAGATATTAGATGCATACAAATATTGATATTAAATTGAATATTTTGGTATATTGAATGAATCCCCATTAACCAAAAAGGTGTGATTTGAAAATCATGTGTTATTAACTTATTCGATGCCCCATAGTGATGTAGATTCCTTGTAGTGGCTTGTTTCTCCTTTTTTGTTCTAGTTCCCTTCCTAATGCCTCACTAATAATGATATATAAGGATGGTGATATTGGGAAGCATTTCATAAATCCCTGTAATCATGGGAAGAAATAAGTCAGTCATCCATTTACCAATGGGGTGATCCAAGGGGTGATGTCACAAAACTAAATTGAGTTGATAAAGGCAAGGGATATGTCATTTTTTTCTAGCACTAAGTAGAGGACATTGTGCCTTAATATATAAAAGGAATTGTCCATATAAATATTGACGACCATTATTTTTCATTCACTTGGTCGATAGAGTGGATGCCTTCCTAAATCAATCCTATATTTCCACTAATCTGTCTCTCTTTTGCAAAGCCTCCCTACTTTGAGGGGATTATTGAAGAAAGGAGGAGTTTTATTTAGGTTGTTAGGATATTGTGTGATACATTTCATAATGATATTACATCAAACATATTTGTATGGGGTGCTTTCTATCTCCCAAGAAAATGTGGCAAGCCCGACAAAGACGATGCCTTGCACCAGACACTAGGTGGCTCCAAGCATCATGCAACATAGACCAAATGTCCCTTCACAGATATGATAGGATGATATGGACATGTTGGGTGGCATACTTCTAAGGTTGAGAAGGTCTGCAAGAATTAATTGCAAGGAGTGTGAATAAGGATGATCGACTAGCCCTCTTCGTTCTCATAAAGCTTCTTATGTGATCCTTGTACCTTGGCCCAAAATCGACATCAATAATGGAAGTGATGAGGTTCATTCGATCAATGAGCATGATCCTTGGCACATAGAGGAGGATGTGCCCATGAGTTATAATTATCCAACCAGTTATGATTCAAATTAACAAGGATGTATATGTTGATAGGAATCTGGGAAACATTCCTGAAATGGAAACGATAAATGGTGATGGTTGCGCACTAGGTTTATCGCAACTCTGGTATATTTTTCATTCCCTTAATTTTATTGGCATTCCGATAGGATTATTCCCCTCTTTTTTCTATTTGGTCATGGATCCTAGATGTCAAAATCCCTGTTATCCCTCTGTAAATCCATCCCATGTTGCGAAAGAAGCCATAACTGTTGTATATTTCTATGAAGACTTTCATCCTAAGGAGGACAAACTGAAAATTCTAGAAGTGGAAGTTGAGGTCCGTCAGATCAGGGAGTTTAAAGAGGATGATGAAGTATAATTCTAGGTAGGGTGTTTAATTTCTGATCTTGGTTTCACCAAATAAAAGAACTCAAAGTTCTTTTTCACCCTAGAATTATACTAGCACACCAAAACCATGGTGGTATTAGATATGTTACCTAAGGAGGAGGACTTCTACCAACTGAAAAGAAAAATGAGATCCATGGAAATTTAGAACACCTATCTACTCGAGCTGGTAACTTAGCTTTCTCATCTCCATGGAGGCACCTTCATTCCTCTAGCAGGGAATCAACTGGGTCTTGAAACATTTGAAGTTGTTGCTAAAAGAGACAATGTGGGTCCCACCTTTTCTCAGGTTTTACATGAAAAGTGATCTTTGGTTCTCTGGTTTAAGGTTTTTATTTTTCTATGTAGATACTGAGGCTATAATGAATTGTAATGATGGACAAAAACCTGCTAGGATTTTTGTTTTCATTATTTTAAGACAATTTCTACATGAAAGGGCATGGTTTCCCCTCATGGGCAGGTTTATTTTTTGTTTTTTGTGGTTTTGTGCCCAAGAGACTGTCATGGTGTCTGTGGGACTGAAACAACATAACCTCTCTTTTCCATAATTTAATTTTTTTTTTCCCTAATTAACACCATATATTCTTACTTACAAAAGAATATATATTGGTTTGAACAAATTGAAAGAGATGAGATTATTCTCTTTTTAAAGGAGGGTGACAATGAAGGACTTGAATCCATCCTTTGAATCATAGATTCTTTCAACTGTCCTCTAATATTCTCTATAAATATCCTTTGATGGTGTCCCATAGGTATTTATAGAAGTGGGAAGAGAAGTCATCTATCTTAGAGGCTTTATTGGATTTCATTTATGTAGTGTCATATATATTTTAGCTTCTATGATTGGGAGAAGAAATTTATTACTATCTTCCTCTAATATGATATGAGGGATGACTCAAAGAAACATCTTAGTTTCTATAGAATATGCCATATTTATCTCCGAGTATATCACTTTGAAGTTATTGTGGGATGCTTCAATAATTTTATTGAATTGAGTTACCATATCTCTTATTTTGAGCTCCATCTCAAAGGCATTATTTCTAATTCAAAAAGAATTGGATTTCTTGTGTAAGTATCATGTATTTTTGTCCTTGGACTTGAGCCATAAATTACAATATTTTATATGTAAATGTTCATCCTCCTCTCTTTCTTTTTTGAGAAAGATACCTGGAAAGGGAATCCTTGATCACTTGGAGGTGTTTGGTGATTTCTTGTTCCTCCATATCACATTTGAAATTTTATAGTTTTTCTTTATATTCTTATCTATCCCAAGGTAGATATTTAAATCAAGTATTTCTCCACTCCCTCAAAATTGTATTTACTAATTTAAGTATTTGATCCCATATGAACATTGGAGACTCGTCGATTCTCATCCCCATGCCCTACCAATATTTTTTTGAACCTCTTGGTGTTGAAGCCAAAGAGGGATAAATTTGAAGGGGATGGGTCTAAAATATTCTGTGCAAGGTATTGATAAAGGGATGGGATTGTTGTTTGAATCTATGGAAATCAAGACGTCACACCAGAGATAGATAATATCTACTAGGAAGGATATTTGGAGAAAAAAATATTCTAGTATTTTTCATTATGTGACCTAGAACGAGTCTTTTATTGTTACAGGTTATTTTTCCACTCATGTAGGAGGTTGATAATGTAGATTCTAACCATGAATTACGTCTTCTACTAGATCTTGACTTAAATTCATAAGGAATATGGATTTCCATTTTCTATCATATTTGGGACCATATTTAGATATCTAACTAAGAATTTCTCTTCATTCATAAGGTTTTCCGTAAATCTCTTAGAGACTCCCTGTAACATCCCTCTCTTATGCACACTTTTGATGTGACTTATTCTTTAAGGACACTTGCGTGCAAGTGATCTGGTTCATTATATGAGTGATTGCTTTGCTTATGGATTCTGATGATGAGATTGTGATTTATGATGTTATGTTATGTTATTATGTATAGACATGTGATATTGACTGGTTTCTCTTGAGTGTGCAGGACTCCTGATAGGTTGAGGATGCGAACGACATCGATGGACCTCCTTGGACTCCGGATCGAGTTAGGGAGTGGACTGTTTATGGTTTGTGTATTTCTGTTATTGCATATGTGACATTGACTGATATAATATTATGTTTTTTATGGATCGATGACATGTTGTTTATGGATGCAGGCTGACGATAGCTTTCTAATCAGACTCACAATTGGAGTAGAGGGGTCACGCACGACAACTAGAGACATTGAGGGAGAGGTGCAACAACAAATCTCTCACAGCCTACTAGCACTCCCACCATGGCTCGGACTGTAGGTTAATGATAACCTAGTTCGAGAAGACCCACGATGTCGTGAGGGAAGACTGTGACAGTTTCTCACGATGATTCTAAGGGGCGCACAATAAGCTAGGGTCATTATTCCTTAGAGGTCCTTAGTCTCCCACAAGGTCACTTGACGGGGTATTAACTCTAGGGATTTGACATCTACCAAAATCAGTCAAAAGGCGAGTGGCACCCTTGAAGCACATAGTGTGTCTTGAAGGGCATGTCACACAAATAAAACATGAATGCAAGCGAGTGGCACCCTTGGAGCATGTAGTGCATCTTGAAGGGCATGTCGCGATTTTAACTCTAGCAAGTTAATAAACCTAGTAACTAGAAAACTATGCCTCCTAAGGACCTGGTCGACCTGAAAATGAATGATGGTATGAGTAAAGTTTAATAAATAATTTTTCCCTTAAAAACAGTCGCCAAGCCTAGTGAAATTAAAACCTAGGTCTAAGTAGAACATGTGAACAAAAAGAAACTAAATGGACATGTAATAAGAAGGGGGTAAATAAAATGCAAACATTAATAATTAAAGTAAAATTTTAATGAAGGATTAAATTATTAAAGGGATAAATTGTTGTTTATGTCTAAACTTTCTAATTATGAACTTAGATGAAAAGGGGAAACTTAAAGAAAAAGGGAAATGTCTAACTTAGTAGGGAATCTAGCCTTTGGAACTTTCTATTTGTGAACTCAACTAGGCTTTAAGTAAGGCGTCAGTCATTTAATAAATGTAAGGGAATAAAGGGACACCGAGGAGCGTTTTTAGGAACGCTTTTGGGTGGGTGAGGGAAATAGGAAAAATTGAATTAATTAATTAATTAATTTCTGGTGCAACTAAGGGATCAAGTGACATGTGTATGGGGGAGGTTTATCCTAATTAAATTTAATAAAAAAAATCTAATGAGGGTTTGGGAAACTAATCACTAAGAAAAATTTATGAAAATGATGGCAGAGGAGGATTATGGATCATGTCTGGTAGGCGTAAGGTTACGCTGCCAATATTTTTCTTGACTGATTTTCCTTATGGTAGTTTGGATGCCCAACTTGATTAGAGAGTGGTAGCTCGACCTTACGAGGAGAGCTGAGAGCTAGTTTTTTCTGGTTCATGTGCGCGGCCCCTTTGCCGCTTGTGGGGCTCAGGGGGAAGAAGATTACCCCTAGCGTTGGCTAGGAGGTATTGGTGAAGTCTCGGCGATTAGAAAGGAGCGAGGAGGATTGCTAGTTGTCTAAGAATGTCTTCAAGCCCAGTCTCACTGGTAACAGTATTTTCGGTAAGTTAATGGTACTAGAATGATAGCATGTGTATGGTTGATTTTTCGCAATTAAGATGACTCTTTATTTACGTAATGGATCTAGTTGTAATCCATATTATAGAAGTAATTTGATGTCGTCTTATTTTTCGCAATGGATATAATTGTGATAATGATTACATATGTAAAGGATGTAGCCTTATTTTTCGTATTTGAGAAAATAGTAATAGGTTGATTATATATGTTTGTTGTCGATCATTTCTGCCATGATTTAATAGCGATAAGCTCAATTATATATGCATTATGATGCCATCTCATTTCACAATGGATTTGATTGTAGTAAGACTGATTACGTATGTATTACAATGTTACTTATTTTAGAAATGGACAAAATCTTAAACGGATGGTTTCCTTTATGTCCTCGAATGTCCCCGTTTTCGCCTTGGGTTTATTTGTAGTCGGGTTGACTTTTTTGTGTGAATTTTCAAAAGTATTTTCTATTTGGTTGGTTCCGATGGCGCGAACTAATGGCGCGAACTAATTGATTTCAACCTCGATTTTATGTCGTATGATCTGGAATAAAATGCGCACTCTTCACCAAAGTGTCAACAACTACAAAGACATAATCATGTCTCCTTGCCGTCAATGGAAATCCAACAATAAAATCCATTGATATAACTTCCCATTTTGATTCAGGAATCACATGTGGTTGTAATAGTCTCGCTGGATGTAGATGTTTAGCCTCCACTTGCTGACATTCAAGACATCTCGCCACATAGTTAACTATATGTATTTTCATTACCTTCCAGAAGAATAATGGTCTGAGATCTGCCTTCATTTTCATGACTTCTGGATGAGCCATATACACTGCTCAATGAGCTTCGTTCAAAATTAAATTTCTCATTTTTTCATTTGGTGGTACATAAATTCTGCCATTATATATTAATAGTTCATCTCTATCCAAAGAATAACCCTCATATCTAGGTATCATCATGGTATATTTTCTGATATTGTCTTTTACTTTCTTGTACCAGTCGTCATCTAACTATAATGCTAAAATATTTTCCTGAAGATTCATTTTTAGTGGTATTACTGAGAAAATGTGTGGTATCCAACTCTACGCATCCGTTACTCTGTTAACTATTCCTTTAATGTACTTGATTTCAAAATCATACTCACTTAAAAGTTCTAACCAAGATCTTTGTCATGCGTTCAAGTCACTCTATGTAAAAATGTGTTGCAATCCATTATGATCAGTTTTCAACTCGTATTTTTGTCCAATAAGGTAGTGTCTCCAAAATCGTAAGGCATAAACAATCGCTAATAATTCCAAATCATGTGTTTCATATTTCTCTTCATTCCTTCTTAGTTTCCTTGAAATATATGCGATAACTCAACCTTCTTGCATTAATACTCCACCCAATCCTTCCTTGGATGCGTCAATGCTTACTAAAAATTCCTTGTTCATATCTGGAACTTTT
>SNQJ01S0021479.1:21217-34188 GCA_010110895.2 Picea sitchensis | reverse complement strand
ACACTTGCGTGCAAGTGATCCGGTTCATTATATGAGCGATTGCTTCGCTTATGGATTCTGATGATGAGATTGTGATTTATGATGTTATGTTATGTTATTATGTATAGACATGTGATATTGACTGGTTTTTCCTGAGTGTGCAGGACTCCTGATAGGTTGAGGATGCGGACGACATCGATGGACCTCCTTGGACTCCGGATCGAGTCAGGGAGTGGATTGTTTATGGTTTGTGTATTTTTGTTATTGCATATGTGACATTGACTGATGTAATATTATGTTTTTTATGGATCGATGACATGTTGTTTATGGATGTAGGCAGACGATAGCTTTCTAATCAGACTCACAATTGGAGTAGAGGGGTCACACACGACAACTAGAGACATTGAGGGAGAGGTGCAACAACAACCCTCCCACAACCTACTAACACTCCCACCATGGCTCGAACTATAGGTTAATGATAACCTAGTTCGAGAAGACCCACAATGCCGTGAGGGAAGACTGCGATAGTTTCTCATGATGATTCTAAGGGGCGCACAATAAGGCAGGGTCCTTATTCCTTAGAGGCCCTTAGTCTCCCACAAGGTCACTTGACAGAGTATTGACTCTAGGGATTTGACGTCTACCAAAATCAGTCAAAAGGCGAGTGGCACCCTTGGAGCACATAGTGTGTCTTGAAGGGCATGTCGTGCAAATAAAACATGAATGCAAGCGAGTGGTACCCTTGGAGCACGTAGTGCGTCTTGAAGGGAACATCGCGATTTTAACTCTTGCAAGTTAATAAACCTAGTAACTAGAAAACTATGCCTCCTTAGGACCTGGTCAGCCTTAAAATGAATGATGGTATGAGTAAAGTTTAATAAATATTTTTTCCCTTAAAAACAGTTGCGAAGTCTAGTGAAATTAAAACCTAGGTCTAAGTAGAACATGTGAACAAAAAAAAAACTAAATGGACATGTAACAAGAAGGGGGTAAATAAAATGCAAACATTAATAATTAAAGTAAAATTTTAATGAATGATTAAATTATTAAAGGGGTAAATTGTTGTTTATGTCTAAACTTGCTAATTATAAACTTAGATGAAAAGGGGAAACTTAAAGAAAAAAGGAAATGTCTAACTTAGTAGGGAATCTAACCTTTGAAATTTTCTATTTGTCAACTCAACTAGGCTTTAAGTAAGGCGTCAGTCATTTAAGGATTGTAAGGGAATAAAGGGACACCGATGAGTGTTTTTAGGAACGCTTTTAGGTGGGTAAGGGAAATAGGAAAAAGTGAATTAATTGGTTAATTAATTTATGGTGCAACTAAGGGCTCAGGTGACATGTGTACAGAGGAGTTTTATCCTAATTAAATTTAATAAAAAAAATCTAATGAGAGTTTGGGAAACTAATCACTAAGAAAACTCTATAAAAATGATGGCGGAGGAGGATTATGGATCACGTCTGGTAGGTGTAAGGTTACGCTGCCAATATTTTTCTTGACTGATTTTCCTTAGGGTAGTTTGGATGCCCAACTCGATTAGAGAGTGGTGGCTCGACCTTACGAGGAGAGCTGGAAGCTAGTTTTTTTTTGTTCATGTGTGCGGCCCCTTTGTCGCTCAGGGGGCTAAGGGGGAAGAAGATTACCCCTAGCGTTGGCTAGGAGGTACCGGTGAGGTCTGGGAGATTAGAAAGAAGGAGCGAGGAGGATCGCTTGTTGTCTAAGAATGTCTTCATGCCGAATCTTGCTGGTGATAGTATTTTCGCTAAGTTAATGGTACTAGAATGATAGCATGTGTATGGTTGATTTTTCGCAATTCTGATGACTCTTTATTTACGCAATGGAACTAGTTGTAATCCATATTATAGAAGTAATTTGATGTCGTCTTATTTTTCGCAATGGATCTAATTGTGATAATGATTACATATGTAAAGGATGTAGCCTTATTTTTCGTATTTGAGAAAATACTAATAGGTTGATTATATATGTTTGTTGTCGATCATTTCTGCCATGATTTAATTGCGATAAGCTCAATTATATATGCATTATGATGTCCTCTCATTTCACAATGGATTTGATTGTAGTAAGACTGATTACGTATGTATTACAATATTTTTCCTTTAAAGAAACGTTAATGACATGGAATTTAACAACAATATTTTTCATTTAAGGAAGGCTTTAACTCCAGTGAATTTAACAACAGTAATTTCCTTTAAGGAAACATTAATGACAACGAATTTATCTGGAAGTATTTTTCCCTTAAAGAAAGCGTTAATAACAACGTAATTATCTTTGCTAGACAGCACAAATTATTCTAAAAAGGGTTAATGATAGCAATTTATCCCAGCCAGACAACGAGTTTTATTCGCCTTATAAAAATCCTTAATGACAACTATACCTCATGTCAGAACGCACACCCTTACTCTAAATTTGGAACCCACCGTGGCAACAATTTCCTGTCTGGTCGGAAGACACCAAGTCTAGAAGTCCCACCTGTTAAGCCTCTATTTGATGGCTGAATAAGTTTGCTATTTTTATTGATTTAATTGTTGACGGTATAAATTTTTAATATTTAAATTTAATGCCTTGTTAATTGAAAATTAAATTTTGGGTTGAATCTCCTTATAAACATTATTTTGTATTTGTTTTTATAAGCGAGGTTGTGTAAAACAATTTTCAAATGAAAAAGTTATTGTTTTTATAATTAATTTATTTACAAAAAGGAATGCAAATTTTGTTTATTTACAAGAAGGAATTGATGGGAAGGCACAATAATCACAAAATCCCTTTCTTCTTATTACTGCTAGGAGGTGTCTTTATTTACTAAATTAATGAACGAGTTTTTCACTGCCTTATTGTAAATCTAATTAAACACCTTAAGGGTCTAGGACTCCACAAGGCACTTAGCCTCTAAATATCCATGATGTTGTTCATTGATTCGATCACTATGGTCTCCCTTATAATGATTAAATAATCATTATTAGTTATTGCTGTCTAATTAAACATGTTCATCTGAGGTGGGAATGAGGTGGGAATAGATGAAGAGTGATGACTGTGTGGGGTGGGTTTTAAGGTTGGTTAAGCGTCTATTTCAGTTGATGTCATAATGCCTTTGTTTATGGATTCCATCTAATAAATGATAGTTATAGAGTTAGGATTCTTATGCATCTGGAATTTGCGTCTTAACGGATAGTTTAGATTGGAATTTGCACTTGAAATTTGTATTAATTTTGGTCTTAGACTTTAGTCCTTTAGCGCCTAACAAATCGTTTTGTGATGAATGACCTTTTAAGTAGAAGAACATTTACACGCACTGATTTTAGTATGACGTACGCCATGCATTCCCAAACCTCTTGCGCTCAACGATAATTGAAGTGTGGAGCATTGTTAAGTCATATGAATGCTCGTATTATGAAATTCGTCTAGATGATGAATTAACATCTCTGTCTTGCGCCCTTATTTGTAAGTATTGAGGGATTAAATACAAGTTTTACTTGCGTCCTCAAACATCCATGTTGTTGGATTGAATTAAGAATTGGTAATTACCTTGCACCTTGATTAAATGCGATGTATGGATGATGGTGGGTTTAGTTTTCTATTTGCGCCTTAAAAATCAATTGATTACATCTTCGATTACTCGCGCACGATGTAACTATGTGGATACAGGAATTTCTAAGTGCTTAGACTAACTGCGCTCCTTGTAGTGATGTTGATTTATGCCCAATTCGATACTCGAATCATACATGCCTCTTTGTGATGTTTCATTTTCCTAACGCAAAAAAAATAAAAAATAAAAAAAAAATTGACCTGTTGTATGTCGCTTGTTGTCGTAACGGTGGGGCTGTTACATATGGTATCGGAGCGGGTTCAACCCTGCGACTGTGGATAACCATGACTTCCACTAAAATAATCTATTGATTTATACTCAACGCTAATTGATTTATTAACCTGTCCTTGTGGTAATCATGGTTAGAGGACAACAAAGAGATTTGTGGCATGGTGCTAGGGGAGGAGGTGCGATGCCTCCAGTAGCACCTGTGCCAGAGAGGTCCAAACCCCAAGAAGAGGAAAACGTCTTGAGCATGAGTAGATTCTTGCGCGAGATGCATTGGGTCTGACAGGGTCCTTCACGGGAAATATTAGAGGCCTTGACTAACCATCTGGGTTGAGATAAGGCTAGGGCGCATGTACCCTTGAGGGTCCACCGTGCACCCCAACCAATAATGTTATCTTTCACGAAAAACTCAAGAGGGTTAAGTTCCTGAGTCCACAAGTGCAATGGATGGCTCAACCATACATGCATGACTGGAGTTCCAGGCGATGTGCTTCGCGCTTCTCATTTTCGACCTTCGGCATGAAGGTTCGCGTAGGTGGTCTTTAGATAAATGGGAGCGCTCTTATATGGAGGAAGACACTCCTACCTTAGATAAACATGGCCGACGAAGCCACGTTAGGGAAATGGTTCGAGGAATAGTTCTGGGAGAATTAATTTTCCGAGGAATTCATTGAGTGCTAGCTCAATGAGTTCAACGCCTTACGACAGGGTGGTCGTATGGTTTCGGGTTATGATACTAGATTTATGGAGCTACTTCGGTATGCCTCGCATGTGAACATGAAGAATTTGGAGATCATCAAGTTTGTGACTGGCCTTAACTCTAGGTTTCATGTGAAGGTGAGGATATAAATGCCTCGGATGTTGCACGATGCAGTCCAGTAGGCTTCTTAGACAAAGAAGATTTAACCGCGAGAGTCCAGGCAGGAATCCTACAAGACCGTCTGGACTGACAAAATATGGTGCATAGAATCATCAGACGTCGACCATACTAGACATATTGGTATCAATATACGCCTATAGGACCCTTGTTCATGACACCATGACGATAGGTTCCTCAGCAGAGGGCTCCCTACAGGGTACCACCGCATATGCAGAAACACTGCTAGTGGTCGTTGTTTCGGCTTATCATCATAACAGACCAGGATCTTAGGCTGGTGGGCCAACAAATTCTATTCCTGGGGCCATGAGTATTAGAGCAGAGATGGGTGATGGACATGTGGAGAGTCACCTTACCAACAAGATTGTCCGGTTGAATGGGCCAGAGCGGCCAAGTCAAAAGGAAACATTATCGTGGTGGAGACAAGCATGGCCCATAGGATTCATGACCGTGGTAAATAACTACCAGGACTTGCACCAGTCCACTATGCTCGAGGCATTAGGTGCCATCGCCAAATGAAATTTTAGTATTTTTTAGATCTCGGTGCTACAAAAATCTCTATTTTTGGTAACGCGCTGAAGGGATTTAGGTAAGGTCATTTGACTGGACGAGTTTAGATTCATCGATATGGCTTCGGGTACCAACCATATGGTTGGAGGAAGAGGTATTAGCTATCGCTTTAACATGGGGATAGGTAATTAAGTCTGACCTATGTCACGATCTTAATATTTTATGATGTCATGATCAATATGTACTGGTGCGAGAATGCATGATGCAATGCTCAATGGTAATATGAGAAGGTTGAGTTGTACCAATGACTAAAGACATATAAGTGTGATTGTAGGAAGAAAATGAGGAGTATCCTCGAGGTTCATATCTTCCCTACAGCTACAAGAGATCATGTGCAAGGATGCAAGTTATATGCATACTTAACGCCTAATGTCAAGGGCGTGGAAAAAGGAGTAGAAGACCTTTCGGTAGTACGAGATTTTGCAGACATGAATCCCAGAAGAATTACCAAGTGTGCCTCTCGAAGCCAATATGGAATTTACCATCAACCTAAAACCTGGAACTAAACTGATGGCAAGAAATCCTTATCGAATTTCGACCCTTGAGTTACAGGAGTTGAAAGTGAAATTGAAGGAGTTGTTGGACCTAGGACTTACGTCTGACTGTATCACCTTGGGGTGCTCATGTTAATTCCATGCAGAAGAAGGATGGGTCGTGGAGACTCTGCTTGACCACCATCGAGTATTCCTTGATGACATATTGATATATTATCGGATGAAGGAAGATCAGGATGAACTTTTACGCTTGGTACTACAGTGTTGCAAGAGAACAATTTATGGGAAGCGGTCGCAATGCTATCAAGGATTCATTGCTTAGGGAATGTTATCTCTGGTGAAGGTGTCTCTAGGGATCCAATGAAGCTAGAGGCTATTATAGAGTGTCCAGCACTGATGAATTTCCCAGAAGTGCGTAGCTTCATGGGTTAGGAGGGATATTATCGACAGTTCGTCGAGGGTTCTGCAAAGATAGAAAATCTGAATTTCAAAATTGTAGAAGAAGTACAAGAAGTTTGTGTGGACCAATAAATGCATGGAAGCATTTCGAAGGCTCAAGGAGCTGCTGACGACAATGAAAATAATAAAATTCCTTGACGTGGACGAGGGCTTCTTGATATGCACGGACGCATCCAAGGAAGGCTTAGACAAAGTCAGAAGCAAGACTATTGAATGATCGCTTACATCTCGAGGAAGTTAAGGAAGCATGAAGAGAACTACGTGACACATGATTTGGAGTTGTTATCCATTGTGTATTCCCTGAGAATGTAGAGACACTACCTGATTGGACAAAAATTCGAATTAAAAATGGACCATTTTGGTTTACAACACCTTTTGCACAAAATGACTTGAACACTCAACAAAGGCGTTGGTTAGAACTGCTTATCAATTATGATTTTGTGATTTCCTACTTAAAAGGAACAATGAACAGAGTGGAAGATGCCTTGATTCGGAGACCACTCATATTTTTAGTGATAACTCTTCAAACGAATCTACGTGAAATGATTCTAACTGCAGTGTGATGTTGACTAGTATAGAGAGGGTAAGGAACTTTTTTCGAACAAGACACCATGTTGGTACCAAAATTGAGGGTTATAATTTGGAAAATGAAAGATCTTTGAGATATAATAACTGGATTTACTTACCACCCAATGACAAATTGAGAATTTTTTATCTTATTCCAAGCTCATAGAATAGTGTACATGGCTCATCCAGGAGTCATGAAGATAAGGACCGACCTTAAGCCCTTATCCTTCTGGATGGGATAAAGGTGGACATTGTAAACCACATGGAGAGATGTCTGGAAGGTCAGAAGGTGAAGGATGAACTTAGACATCTGACAGGCTTGCGACAACCACATGCTATTTTGAAATCGACATGGGAGGTCATTTTGACAGACTTCACTATTGAATTGTTGCTGACGGAAAGGAGGAACGACCCGATTATCATGACAATTGACACTCTAATGAAGAGTTCACATTTTGTCCCTGTGTGTATGATGCATCAGGCGCCATATATAGCTAGAGTTTATATCAACAATATTTTGAGACTGCTAGACATACCAAGGGAATCGTATCTAATGAGGGATTCAGTTTTTGCAAGATAATTTTGGACGAGTTTCCCAAGAGGCCTTGGGAACACCACAGAACTTTAGTACAACATGTCCTTGAGATAGAGAGGTTGACCGATGGAACAGACCATTTTGAGAAGGTTGTGCTATGTATGTGTGTGTTAGACTCTAACAACCCTAGTTAAATAGTTGCTTAAGGTTTATCAAGTATAGTTAATTAAATAATTAACTGTCCTAATGTATATTAGTTAAATAATGATTATTTATTAATAATATTAATTAATTAATTAATAATTTATTTATTGATTAATATATTTTGATTAATTAATTAATTTATTAATTAACACATTTAATGTTTGGGTAACGAATTAAAGGCTTAATAACTTTTAATTCATTATTAAAAAACTTTACGTATGCAGGGATAAAGCATTGAATGGAGGGATAGGGTATTAAATGGAGGGATAAGGTATTAAATGGAGGGATAAGGTGGGTGGCATGAAAGGAAGGTAGGAGGCGGTGAATGGGGGAGGATATGAGGGGGCAGAGGCATTCGAGAAAATGACTTTTGGGAAACTTTGGGGGAGAGGAGTTTTTTTCTGAGATTAGGGACTCTGTTTTCTGGTCTGTGTTTTTTGGTTTGGAGTTTGGGTGGACTACTGCAGGGGTGCATCGGTTGCTGGGATTTTTGGGCTCGGGGGCTAGGAATCCTCACGAAATCCTTGAGCTAGGGAGCCGTATAGGCTCTGTTCCTAGCTGGTAGGGAGGAAGGATTCGGTTTTGGGCAGAGTTTGGGTACAGTAGCAACAAGGACAGATAGAGATTGGAGAAATAACATCAGACAGAGGTATGTATTTTCATGAATTTGTTGTGTTATGTGGTTGTTAATTAAATTTATTTTCATGCTGTTCATAAATTTAATTTATGATGAATAATAAATGATTATAAGTTGATGATTAAATTGTACAGGATATAATTTCTTTATTCTTTATTTTAGCTTGTGTTTTATAAGGCTCTGTGGGGATAGAGATCTTACACATGGTATTAGAGCTTCAGTTTGAAGCACTAGAGCCTTAAGGGCCTACCTACCCACCCAAAAATTTAAACAACTTCTTTTAGCTATTCACAGCCAGCTTGGACTCCCAAACCATTTGGTATAACCTGCTAGATGCCCCAGTTGACTCTTAATGATTGGAACCTTTAAGGGGTGTTTTGCATTAAAAATAAATAAATCAGCTCTTCTGCAACAACGGAAGTTATTAATCAACTATGCTTTTGAAAATTTACATAAACATCAATTGCATATTTCAAACCTAGAAACCAACAAATGTTTAGAATATTGTTAATGAACAAAGGTTATAAGCAAACACCATCTATGAGTATTTTCCATAGGGTAGCCTATACCATTTGTTTCTCTTTTCATGTTCAGCTTGAAATGTTATATCCTGCAATGCTTCTAACTGTAGACACAAACAGAATTAAGCTGAAGGCAAGCATTGCTGAAGTGCAAACTAAATTGCAAGAAAAAAAAAAGTATGACATTCTGAAACAAAACATTCTTAGATTTGAATGAAAACATTAGTCTAAATATAATAGAAATAAATGAGACATTCTAAATCTTCCTCTAGTTCAGCTCTGCTGACTTAAAATCTCAAATCTAGACCTAATTCTGAACACCCATGGCAATGACTAGCACTAAAAAATGAATACAATAAAATTTTAACCTAATTTCACTACAGGTGGCTTGATAGAATAGATTTTCATTCATGTGGTTTCTCGAGCCATAGGATGTGTTTAAAAAAAAGAGAGATTGGTGTGTGTGCACAAGTTGACCTAGTTTAAACCTAAGCCATATCACATATCAAACTACTATGCCACATTTTGAGTCCACATGTCAAGCACATACCAGCACACAAGTTACCCAAGTGTAAGCACCAACAAAGTTTAAGGGCAGAGGCACAAACGAAGTTTGTCCCAAAGATGAAATAATCCAAATGGAAGGTCGAACCTTCCTTGAGCGTTGGAAACTCAACAAACAACTAGGGGACGAATAAATATAACAAATGCAATGGAAGAACAAGGGGCATCACCATGATGGATTTAGGTACCGCGGGAACAGGGTTTAGATATTCATGTTATATGCAATAAATCTCTCTCAAAAAAAAAAAAAAAAAATTCAGTTGTTTCACTCTAGGTGGGTTAGCTACACTATTTTATTCTAGTATCTAATTAGTTTTAAGTATTTCCATGGCAGATAAATTTTCAAGGAGTTCCTCCTTCACAAGTTAAATAGTTATAGGTAAATCAGGGATATACCAAAAGGGTTATCTTTTTAAAGGAATCCTTGTGGCGACAACCTGTTCTGTATCCCTTAACATGTTTGTAGCAGATACACAATATTCATGTTGGTCAAAGATAGCCTTCTGATTTGCACGATAAGAAGCTAATATATTCCAAGAATTGGAAAAGATGCCAATAGACAGGGAATTACGATCTAGTAAGAGGAAGAGAATTGAACAGATAGGGATTGATGATGTTTCTACGGTAAAGTCTGATTCGTCATAACAGGTTACTAATTGTAAAAGGAAAAAACTTGATTCAGAGTTAGGAAATATGCACATGTCAGATTGTAAGACACATAAACATATTGCAAATATGGATTCTGCAAAGGAAAGTGAAAATAGTTGCAGGAAAAACCCATAGTGGGTATAATCAAAACACTGATATCTCAACGCCCACATAGAATTTTGAGCAGAAATGTGACACCCAACCGCAGATCTGCAAGAAAAAATAAATATGTTCTATGACCAGAGCGCTAGAGCCCAAGCATGCTAGCGCCAAACACACAATACCAGCCAGCGCCAGTGCCAAACACACAATACTAGCCAAGCACCTACACCAACACATATCACGAGTTAGAAACAAAGTCAAGTCAAAGCATAGCGTCTAAGCTCTAAACCAATCCATGAAGGAGAATCCACGAGGAAAAACCATAGTCATACACCAGAAACAACGAACAGTTATACACCTTCAAAACCACAGTAAATGCTAAGGAACGAAAGAGCCCACAAAGAGCCAAAAATCAAGCACTACACATCTCAAGTGCTCTTTGCAAAGCGCACAAGGAAACAACCCACAGGCTCGTTGTTGTTTACGCCTTCTAGCACCCAAGAACAAGAGCCAGGGCAATCGACAACACTCACACCAACTGCCATAGAGTAGCCCACGAGCCAAAAACAACGTACACTGCAAAAAAACAATATGCAAATCCAAGAACTTGCAACAAAAAACAGTCAAGAAGCGACCAAGCACCAAGCCTAGCCACGAGGGAGGAGACCACGAAAGAACTGATTGCGCACCAATTTAGCGAGAGAACCACCAGGGTGATGCAAAGGGAACGACCATGGCGGTCGACCGTGTAGCCAAGGACAAAAAAAAATGACGGGAAAATGTAGGGTTAGGTTTAGGTATGGAAGACGTTGGAGGAAGCAGGGCAGGCATGTGGACTTCATGCGTGCCCTCACCTAGTTAAATTTTTGTTTTATTTTATTTTAGTTTTTTTTATATATTTTATTGATTTGATTATTATTATTAATTTTTTATTTATTTAATTATTATTTTAAAGTATTATTAGATTTAAACTTTAATTGTTTAAATTAGTTTAAATTAAAAAAAAATGTGTTTAATTATGTAAATTAAACATATTTAAATTTGTGTTTAAATTAATTATAAGTTAATTAAAATTTATGAGGTGGCTAAGTTTAAACATATTTAAATTTGTGTTTTAAATTAATTATAAGTTAATATGATTAATCAAAAGTGGTTAATCAATGGGAATAATTTAAATTAAATTAATGATTGATTATGTACTTAATAAATAAATTAATAATAATAATAATAGTAATTTTCAGGATTAAATGAATGAGTTGATTAAGACGATTGGAACTTAGGTTAAAGGTTTAGTTTAGATTTTTTTTAAGTTCTTAATAATTAATCAACTTTAGGTTGAAAATAACCTTAACTAGTTTTAAATGCAAAGTATAAGGGCTTAGACCAAGATAAGCGGGAGGGGGGCTTCATGTGCACTAGGTAGGTAAGTTAGAGAAATTGGCGAGTATGGTGCAAAGATAGCGTAGCTACCAGGCGAGGGAGTCGGTAGTTTTCTTAGGCAGTGAAACCAAGCTTAGACACTTAACCCTAACCTAGCCACTTCCCCTAAAGAGAGTAACCTATGTTTATAGACAAGTAAAAACAAAAAAAACTTACGCCTAACCCTGTTTTGTAGTTTAAGTTGCGCAAATGTGAAACGTCCTTGAAATCACCTTGACAAATTTGGTTGATGCAGGTTAAATTATACAGGATGGTTAGGACTCGAGGAAATCGAGGCAGAGGGGCATCGTCACAGGGACCGCCAATGCCGCCACCACCATCGCCTGAACTATCTCTCATACTACGCTCTTTGGAGGCCATAAATGAGACTTTAAAGTGGTGTCAACAAACAAGGATCGAAGTGGAGCCCCCACCATCTGGAATGGGTAATCCAAAAGTGTTGAGGGATTCAGGGGGAGGACCTCCACCTGAAGACATCACTAGAGAACCACAAAAGATCAAACTTCCAGAGCTTGCTGGGGGTCGTGCTAGTGAACGTGTCGAGGCATGGTTGGAAGGCATGACAAGGTGTTTTGCCTTAAGAGACTATGCATCCACTTCAAAGCCGAAGATAATGATTTTTCAGTTAAGAGATAGTGCCTTGAACTGGTGGGGAAACCTGGAAAGGCATCTGCATCTTACCCCAGACACCGTATCTTGGGAAATTTTCGAGGAGAGGTTCTGAAGGAAATATCTGCCAGCTTACTATGAGGAACAATAGGTAGGAGCGTTTCATGCTCTAGTACAGGGAAACAAAACTGTAGAAGAATATGAGATCAGGTTTATGGAATTAGTCAAATATGTCTCATACATGGATAATGACCAACGAAAGGAAGAACGCTTTGTCTATGGGTTAAACCCTCTGATAAGGGCTATGGTACGGATGTGGAAACCGTCTTCAGTAACATAAGCAATGGAAAATGCGTGTTATGTAGAGAAACACATGAACTTAACTGGAGGTATGAGGCCGACCTTTCCCACATCATCCTAGATTCGTAGGGAAGGCCCCTAGGACATTTACCAGGGGAGGAGGCTCAAGGCTACCTCCATATGGTAATAGATTCACACCAAGGATAGTAGCTACAGGGATTTCAATGGTAGCAAGTGCAGCATCCCGTTCATCACCAATGACACAGGCAGGTCCACGACCATCTCAGGGAGCAACTAGTAGGGGCAGGGGTTCTAGGGGAAGGAACTAATTTCAGAGATAGTCACAAAACAGTGCACAGGTTCAATCTCGTGTTACCTATTGGGGGTGTGGAGGACCCCATTACCAACATGACTGCCCAGAGTTACAATCATGATTTGTGCATAGAGAAGGAAAGGCCTCGATGGGAAGAGCAAGTGGAAGCCACCAAATTTACACAACGGTTAACAATTTCTAGGTAGAACATCAATCCACGGTGGTGGAGTCATCAAGTACACTAAATCATATCAATGTTAAGATTTTATTTGATTCTGGTGCTACAGATAGTTTCATTTCACCATCTGCATTAGAAAAGA
>SNQJ01S0021479.1:1136-14909 GCA_010110895.2 Picea sitchensis | reverse complement strand
ACAAGTCTTTCTAGATGACATCCTCATCTATTCCAAAAATGAAAGAGAGCATGAGGAACACTTACGAGTGGTGTATCCTGCCTTTGAGAGAACAAATTGTAATGGAAGTTGTCAAAGTGTTCCTTCTTCCAAAAAGAGATCCACTATCTAGGTCATATAATTTCTGGTGAAGGAATCTCTGTGGACCTAGAAAAGGTAAAGGCCATTATGGAGTGGCTAGTGCCGAAAAATTCCCATGAGGTGAGAAGCTTCATGGGGCTAGTAGGTTATTATCGAATATTTGTGGAAGGGTTCTCTAAAATAGCGAAACCCATCACCACTTTACAGCGCAAGGGGGTCAGGTATGAATGGACAGAAGAATGTGATAGTGCATTCATCAAGCTTAAGAGGTTACTAACTACTGACAGGTATGAATGGACACTATTCTCCTTTAAAGAAACGTTAATGATGTCGAATTTAACAACAATATTTTTCCTTTAAGGAAGTCTTTAACGCCAATGAATTTAACAACAATAATTTCCTTTAAAGAAACGTTAATGACATCGAATTTAACAACAATATTTTTCCTTAAAGGAAGGCTTTAACGCCAGTGAATTTAACAACAGTAATTTCCTTTAAGGAAGCATTAATGACAACGAATTTATCTGGAAGTATTTTTCCCTTAAAGAAAGCGTTAATGATAGCGTAATTATTTAACACAATTTATTCTAAAAAGTGTTAATGATAGCAATTTATCCCAGCCAGACAACGAGTTTTATTCACCTTATAAAAACCCTTAATGACAACTATACTTCATGTCAGAACGCACACCCTTTAAATTTGGAACCCACCGTGGCAACAATTTCCTGTCTGGTCGGAAGACACTAAGTCTATAAGTCCCACCTATTAAGCCTCTATTTGATGGCTGAATAAGTTTGCTATTTTTATTGATTTAATTGTTGACGGTATAAATTTTTAATATTTAAATTTAATGCCTTGTTAATTAAAAATTAAATTTTGGGTTGAATATCCTTATAAACATTATTTTGTATTTGTTTTTATAAGCGAGGTTGTGTAAAACAATTTTCAAATGAAAAAGTTATTGTTTTTATAACTAATTTATTTACGAAAAGGAATGCAAATTTTGTTTATTTACAACAAGGAATTGATGGGAAGGCACAATAATCACAAAATCCCTTTTCTTCTTATTACTGCTAGGAGGTGTCTTTATTTACTAAATGAATGAACAAGTTTTTCGCTGCCTTATTGTAAATTTAATTAAACACCTTAAGGGTCTAGGACTCCACAAGGTACTTAGCCTCTAAGTATCCATGATGTTTTTTCATTGATTCGATCACTATGGTCTCCCTTATAATGATTAAATAATCATTATTAGTTATTGTTGTCTAATTAAACATGTTCATCTGAGGTGGGAATAGAGGAAGAGTGGGAATAGATGAAGAGTGATGACTTTGTGGGGTGGGTTCTAAGGTTGGTTAAGCATCTACTTCAGTTGATTTCATAACGCTTTTGTTCATGGATTCTATCTAATAAATGATAGTTATAGAGTTAGGATTTTTATGCATCTGGAATTTGCGTCTTAAAGGATAATTTAGATTGGAATTTGCACTTGAAATTTGTATTAATTTTGGTCTTAGACTTTAGTCCTTTAGCGCCTAACAAATCGTTTTGTGATGAATGACCTTTTAAATAGAAGAATATTTACACGCACTGAATTTAGTATGACGTATGCCGTGCATTCTCAGACCTCTTGCGCTCAACGATAATTGAAGTGTGGAGCGTTGTTAAGTCATATGACTACTCGCATTATGAAATTCGTCTAGATGATGAATTAACATCTCTGTCTTGCGCCCTTATTTGTAAGTATTGAGGGATTAAATACAAGTTTTACTTGTATCCTCAAACATGCATGTTGTTGGATTGAATTAAGAATTGGTAATTACCTTGCACCTTGATTAAATGCGATGTATGGATGATGGTGGGTTTAGTTTTCTATTTGTGCCTTAAAAATCAATTGATTACATCTTCGATTACTCACGCACGATGTAACTATGTGGATACAGGAATTTCTAAGTTCTTAGACTAACTGCGCTCCTTGTAGTGATGTTGATTTATGCCCAATTCGATACTTGAATCATACATGCCTCTTTATGATGTTTCATTTTCCTAACGCAAAAAAAAAAAATTAAAAAAAAAATTGACTTGTTGTATGTCGCTTGTTGTCGTAACGGTGGGGTTGTTACATATGGTATCAGAGCGGGTTTAACCCTGCGACTGTGGATAACCATGCCTTCCACTAAAATAATCCCTTGATTTATACTCAATGCTAATTGATTTATTAACTTGTCCTTGTGGTAATCATGGTTAGAGGACAACAAAGAGATTCATGACGTGGTGCCAGGGGAGGAGGTGCGACACCTCCAGTAGCACCTGCGGCAGAGGGGTCCAAACCCCAAGAAGAGGAAAAACTCTTGAGCATGAGCAAATTCTTGCACAATATGCATTGGGTCTGACAGGGTCCTTCACGGGAAATGTTAGAGGCCTTGACTAACTATATGGGTTGAGATAAGGCCAGGGCACATGTACCCTTGAGGGTCCACCGTGCACCCCAACCAATACTATTATCTTTCACGGAAAACTCAAGAGGGTTAAGTTCCCAAGTCCACAAGTGCAACGGATGGCTCAACCATAGAGGCATGGCTGGAGTTCTAGGCGATGTGCTTCACGCTTCTCATTTTCGACCTTCGGCACGAAGGTCCATGTAGGTGGTCTTTAGATAAATGGGAGCACTCTTATATGGAGGAAGACACTCCTACCTCAGCTAAACATGGCCAACGAAGCCACGTTAGGGAAACAATTCGAGGAACAGTTCTGGGAGAATTAATTTTCCGAGGAATTCATTGAGTGCTAGCTCGATGAGTTCAATGCCTTACGACAGGGTGGTCGTATGGTGTCGCATTATGATACTAGATTTATGGAGCTACTTCGGTATGCCTCACATGTGAACATGAAGAAGTTGGAGATTATCAATTTCGTGACTGGCCTCAACTCTAGGTTTCGTGTGAAGGTGAGGATCTAAGTGCCTCGGATGTTGCACGATGCAGTCCAGTAGGCTTCTTAGACAAGGAAGATTTAACCACGGGAGTCCAGGTAGGAATCCTACAAGACCATCTGGATTGACAAAATATGGTGCGTAGAATCATCAGACGTTGGCCATACTAGACATATTGGTATTGATATATTCCTATAGGACCCTTGTTCATGACACCATGATGATAGGTTCCTCAGCGGAGGGCTCCCTATAGGGTACCACCGCATATGAAAAAACACCGCTAGTAGTCGTCGTTTAGGCTTATCATCATAACAGACCAGGATCTTAGGCTGGTGGGCCAACAACTTCTATTATTGGGGCCAGGAGTATTAGACCGGAGGTGGGTGATGGACATGTGGAGAGTCACCTTACCAACAAGATTGTCCGGTTGAATGGGCCAGAGCAGCCAAGTCAAAAGGAAACATTATCATGGCGGAGACGGGCATGGCCCATAGGATTCATGACCGCGGTAAATAACTGCCAGGACTTACACCAGTCCACTATGCTCAAGGCATTAGGTGCCATCGCCAAATAAAATTTTAGTATTTTTTAGATCTCGGTGCTACAAAAATCTCTATTTTTGGTAACGCGCTGAAGGGATTTAGGTAAGGTCATTTGACAGGACGAGTTTAGATTCGTCGATATGGCTTCGGGTACCAACCATATGGTTGGAGGAAGAGGTATGAATTGTCGCTTTAACATGGGGATAGGTAATTAAGTCTGACCTATGTCATGATCTTAATATTTTATGATGTCATGATCAATATGTACTGGTGCGGGATCGCATGATGCAATACTCAATGGTAATATGAGGCGGTTGAGTTGTACCAAAAACTAAAGACATAGAAGTGTGATTGTAGGAAGAAAACGAGGAGTATCCATGAGGTTCATATCTTCCCTACAGCTACAAGAGATCACGTGAAAGGATGCAAGTTATATGCGTACTTAACGCCTAATGTCAAGGGCGTGGCAAAAGGAGTAGAAGACCTTTCAGTAGTACGATATTTTGCAGACATAAATCCCAAAAGAATTACCAAGTGTGCCTCCCGAAGCCAATATGAAATTTACCATCAACCTAAAACCTGGAACTGAACCGATGGCAAGAAATCCTTATCAAATTTTGACCCTTGAGTTACAGGAGTTGAAAGTGAAATTGAAGGAGTTGTTGGACCTAGGACTTACGTTTGACTGTATCACCTTGGGGTGCTCATGTTAATTCCATGCAGAAGAAGGATGGGTCGTGGAGACTCTGCTTGACCACCGTCGAGTATTCATTGATGACATATTGATATATTATCGGATGAAGGAAGACCAGGATGAACTTTTACACTTGGTACTACAGTGTTGCAAGAGAACAATTTATGGGAAGCGGTCAAAATGCTATCAAGGATTCATTTCTTAGGGCATGTTATCTCCGGCGAAGGTGTCTCTATGGATCCAATGAAGCTAGAGGATATTATAGAGTGTCCAGCATCGATGAATTTCCCAGAAGTGCTTAGCTTCATGGGTTAGGAGGGATATTATCGACAGTTCGTCGAGGGTTCTACGAAGATAGAAAATCCGAATTTCAGAATTGCAGAAGAAGTACAAGAAGTTTGTGTGGACCGATAAATGTGTGGAAGAATTTAGAAGGCTCAAGGAGCTGCTGACGATAATGCCAATAATAAAATTCCTTGATGTGGATGAGGGCTTCTTGGTATGCACGGATGCATCCAAGGAAGGCTTAGACAAAGTCAGAAGCAAGATGATTGACTGATCGCTTACATCTCGAGGAAGTTAAAGAAGCATGAAGAGAACTACGTGACGCATGATTTGGAGTTGTTAGCCATCGTGTATGCCCTGAGAATGTAGAGACACTATCTGATTGGACACAAATTTGAATTAAAAATGGACCATTGTGGTTTACAACACCTTTTTGCACAAAATGAATTAAACACTCAGCAAAGGCGTTGGTTAGAACTGCTTATCAATTATGATTTTGTGATTTCCTACTTAAAAGGAACAATGAACAGAGTGGAAGATGCCTTGAGTCGGAGACCACTCATATTTTCAGTGATAACTCTTCAAACGAATCTACGTTAAAGGATTCTAACTACAGTGTGATGTTGACTAGTATAGAGAGGGTAAGGAACTTTTTTCGAACAAGACACCATGTTGGTACCAAAATTGAGGGTTATAATTTGGACAATGAAAGATCTTTGAGATATAATAACTGAATTTACTTACCACCCAATGACAAATTGAGAATTGTTTATCTTATGCCAAGCTCATAGAGCAGTGTACATGGCTCATCCAGGAGTCATGAAGATAAGGATCGACCTTAAGCCCTTATCCTTCTGGATGGGATAAAGGTGGACATCGTAAACCACATGGAGAGATGTCTGGAAGGTCAGAAGGTGAAGGATGAACTTAGACATCTGACAGGATTGCGACAACCACGTGCTATTCTGAAATCGACATGGGAGTTCATTTTGACAGACTTCACTATTGAATTGTTGCTGACGGAAAGGAGGAATGACCCGATTATCGTGACAATTGACACTCTGATGAAGAGTTCACATTTTGTCCCTGTGTGTATGATGCATCAGGCGCCATATATAGCTAGAGTTTATATCAAAAATATTTTGAGACTGCTAGACATACCAAGGGAATCGTATCTGATGAGGGATTCAGTTTTTGCAAGACAATTTTGGACGAGTTTTCCAAGAGGCCTTGGGAACACCAAAAAACTTTAGTACAACATGTCCTTGAGATAGACAGGCTAACCGATGGAACGGACCATTTTGGGAAGGTTGTGCTATGTATGTGTGTGTTAGACTGTAACAACCCTAGTTAAATAGTTGCTTAAGGTTTATCAAGTATAGTTAATTAAATAATTAACTGTCCTAATGTATATTAGTTAAATAATGATTATTTATTAATAATATTAATTAATTAATTAATAATTTATTTATTGATTAATATATGTTGATTAATTAATTAATTGATTAATTAACACATTTAATGTTTGGGTAACGAATTAAAGGCTTAATAACTTTTAATTCATTATTAAAAAACTTTACGTATGCAAGGATAAAGAATTGAATGGAGGGATAGGGTATTAAATGGAGGGATAAGGTATTAAATGGAGGGATAAGGTGGGTGGCATTAAAGGAAGGTAGGAGGCGGTGAATGGGCGAGGATATGAGGGGGAAGACGCATTCGGGAGAACGAATTTTGGGAAACTTTGGGGGAAAGGAGGTTTTTTCTGAGATTAGGGACTCTGTTTTCTGGTCTGTATTGTTTGGTTTGGAGTTTGGGTGGACTGCTGCAGGGGTGCATTGGTTGCTGGGAGTTTTGGGCTCGGGGGCCAGGAATCCTCACAAAATCCTGGAGCTAGGGAGCCGGATAGGCTTTGTTCCTAGCTGGCAGGGAGGAAGGATTCGGTTTTGGGTAGAGTTTGGGTAGAGAAGCAACAAGGACAGACAGATATTGGAGAAATAACATCAGACAGAGGTATGTATTTTCATGAATTTGTTGTGTTATGTGGTTGTTAATTAAATTTATTTTCATGTTGTTCATAAATTTAATTTATGATGAATAATAAATGATTATAAGTTGATGATTAAATTGTACAGGATATAATTTCTTTATTCTTTATTTTAGCTTGTGTTTTATAAGGCTCTGTGGGGATAGAGACCTTACACATGGTATTAGAGATTCAGTTTGAAGCACTGGAGCCTTAAGGGCCTACCTACCCACCCAGAAATTTAAACAACTTCTTTTATCTATTCACAGCCAGCTTGGACTCCCAAACCATTTTGGTATAAGCTGCTAGATGCCCCAGTTGACTCTTAATGATTGGAACCTTTAAGGGGTGTTTTTCATAAAAAAATAAATTCATCTCTTTTGTAGCAGCGAAAGTTATTAATCAACTATGCTTTTGAAAATTTACATAAACAACAATTGCATATTTCAAACCTAGAAACCAACAAATGTTTAGAATATTGTTAATGAACAAAGGTTATAAGAAAACACCATCTATGAGTATTTTCCATAGGGTAGCCTATACCATTTGTTTCTCTTTTCATGTTTAGATTGAAATGTTATATCCTGCAATGCTTCTAACTGTAGACACAAACAAAATTAAGCTGAAGGCAAGAATTGCTGAAGTGCAAACTGAATTGCAAGCAAAAACAAAAGTATGACATTTTGAAACAAAACATTCTTAGATTTGAATGAAAACATCAGTCTAAATATAATAGAAATAAATGAGACATTCTAAATCTTCCTCTGGTACAGCTCTGCTGACTTAAAATCTCAAATCTAGACCTAATTCTAAACACCCATGGCAATGACTAGCACTAAAAAATGAATACAATAAAATTTTAACCCAATTTCACTACATGTGGCTTGATAGAATAGATCCGCGTTCATGTGCTTTCTAGAGCCATAGGATGTGTTTAAAAAAAAGAGAGATTGGTGTGTGAACACAAGTTGACCTAGTCTAAACCTAAGCCATATCACATATCAAACTACTATGCCACATTTTGAGTCCACATGTCAAGCACATACCAGCACACAAGTTACCCAAGTGTAAGCACCAATAGAGTTTAAGGGCAGAGGCACAAACGGAGTTTGTGCCAAAGATGAAATAATCCAAATGGAAGGTCGAACCTTCCTTGAGCACTAGAAACTCAACAAACAACCAGGGGACGAATAAATATAACAAATGAAATGGAAGAAGAAGGGGCATCACCATGATGGATTTAGGTACCGCGGGAACATGGTTTAGATATTCATTTTATATGCAATAAATCTCTCTCTGAAAAAATAAAAAATAAAAAAAATCAGTTGTTTCACTCCAGGTGGGTTAGTTGCACTATTTGATTCTGGTATCTAATTAGTTTTAAGCATTTTTGTGGAAGATCAATTTTCAAGGAGTTCCTCCTTCACAAGTTAAATAGTTATAGGTAAATCAGGGATATACCAAAAGGGTTATCCTTTTAAAGGCATCCTTGTGGTGACAACCTGTTCTGTATCCCTGAACATGTTTGTAGTAGATACACAATATTCATGTTGGTCAAAGATAGCCTTCTGATTTGCACGATAAGAAGCTAATATATTCCAATAATTGGAAAATATGCCAGTAGACAGGGAATTACGATCTAGTAAGAGGCAGAGAATTGAACATATAGGGATTGATGATGTTTCTACTATAAAGTCTGATTCGTCAGAACAAGTTACTAATTGTAAAAGGAAAAAAGTTGATTCAGAGTTAGGAAATATGCACATGTCAGATTGCAAGACACATAAACATATTGCAAATATGGATTCTGCAAAGGAAAGTGAAAATAATTGCAGGAAAAACCCGTAGTGGGTATAATCAAAACACTGATATCTCAACGCCCACATAGAATTTCAGGCAGAAATGTGACACCCAACTGCAGATCTGCAAGAAACAAAAAAAAAATATGTTCTATGACTAGAGTGCCAGAGACCAAGCACGCCAGCGCCAAACACACAATACCAGCCGACACCAGTGCCAAACACATAATACTAGCCAAGCACCTACACCAGCACATATCACGAGTTAGAAACAAAGTCAAGTCAAAGCATAGCGTCTAATCTCTAAACCAATCCAGGAAGGAGAATCCACGAGGAAAAACCATAGTCATACACCAAAAACAACGAACAATTATACACCTTCAAAACCACAGTAAATGATAAGGAACGAAAGAGCCCACAAAGAGCCAAAATTCAAGCACTACGCATCTCAAGTGCTCTTTGCAAAGTGCATCCATTCTCTTTGCAAAGTGCACAAGGAAACAACCCACAGGCTCGTTGCTATTTGCGCCTTCTAGCACCCAAGAACAAGAGCCAGGGCAATCGACAACACTCACACCAACTTCCACAGAGTAGCCCACGAGCCAAAAACAATGCACACTGCAAAAAAACAATATGCAAAGCCAAGCACTTGCAACAACAAACAGTCAAGAAGCGACCAAGAACCAAGCCTATCCACGAGGGAGGAGACCACGAAAGAACTAATTGCGCACCAGTTCAGCAAGAGAACCACCAAGGTGATGCAGAGGGAACGACCATGGTAGCCGACCGTGTAGCCAAGGACAAAAAAAAATGATGGGAAAATGTAGGGTTAGGTTTAGGTATGGAAGGCGTTGGAGGAAGCAGGGCAGGCATGTGGACTTCATGCGTGCCCTCACCTAGTTAAATTTTTTTTTATATTTTATTTTAGTTTTTTTTTTTATATATATTTTATTGATTTGATTATTATTATTAATTTTTTTTATTTAATAATTATTATAAAGTACTATTAGATTTAAACTTTTAATTGTTTAAATTAGTTTAAATTAAAAAAAAAAAATTGTGCTTAATTATGTAAATTAAACATATTTAAATTTGTGTTTTAAATTAATTATAAGTTAATTAAAATTTATGAGGTGGCTAAGTTTAAACATATTTAAATTTGTGTTTTAAATTAATTATAAGTTAATATGATTAATCAAAAGTGGTTAATCAATGGGAATAATTTAAATTAAATTAATGATTAATTATGTGCTTAATAAATAAATTAATAATAATAATAATAGTAATTTTCATGATTAAATGAATGAGTTGATTAAGACGATTGGAACTTAGGTTAAAGGTTTAGTTTAGATTTTTTTTTTAAGTTCTTAATAATTCATCAACTTTAGGTTGAAAATCACCTTAACTAGTTTTAAATGCAAAGTACAAGGGCTTAGACCAAGATAAGTGGGAGGGGGGCTTCATGTGCACTAGGTAGGTAAGTTAGAGAAATTGGCGAGTATGGTGCAAAGCTAGCGTAGCTACCAGGAGAGGGAGTCAGTAGTTTTCTTAGGTAGTGACACCAAGCTTAGATACTTAACCCTAACCTAGCCACTTCCCCGAAAGAGAGTAATGTCTGTTTACAGACAAGTAAAAACAAAAAAAACTTACACCTAACCCTGTTTTGTAGTTTAAGTTGCGCAAATGTGAAAGGTCCTTGAACTCACCCTGACAAATTTGGTTGATGCAGGTTAAATTATACAGGATGGTTAGGACTCAAGGAAATCGAGGCAGAGGGGCATCATCATAGGGACCGCCAGCTCCTAAACTATCTCTCATACTATGCTCTTTGGAGGCCATAAATGAGACTTTAAAGGGGCGTCAACAAACAAGGATCGAAGTGGAGCCCCCACCATCTGGAATGGGTAATCTAGAAGTGTCGAGGGATTCAGGGGGAGGACCTCCACCTAAAGACATCACTAAAGAAATGCAGAAGATCAAACTTCCAGAGTTTGCTGGGGGCCGTGCTAGTGAACATGCCGAGGCATGGTTGGAAGGCATGAAAAGGTGTTTTGCCTTAAGAGACTATGCATCCACTTCAAAGGCGAAGATAACGATTTTTCAATTAAGAGATAGTGCCTTGAACTAGTGGGGCAACCTGTACAGGAAACTGCATCTTACCCCAGACACCGTATCTTGGGAAGTTTTCTAGGAGAGGTTCTGAAGGAAATATCTGCCAACTTACTATGAGGAACAATAGGTAGGAGCGTTTCATGCTCTAGTACAGGGAAACAAAACCATAGAAGAATATGAGATCAGGTTTATGGAACTGGTCAAATATGTCTCATACATGGATAATGACCAACGAAAGGCAGAACACTTTGTCTATGGGTTAAACCCTATGATAAGGGCTATGGTACGGATGTGGAAACCATCTTCTGTAACAAAAGCAATGGAAAATGCACATTATGCGGAGGAACACATGAACTTAACTGGAGGTATGAGGTTGAACTTTCCGCATCGTCCTAGATTCATAGGGAAGGCCCCTAGGAAATTTCCCAGGGGAGGAGGCTCAAGGCCACCTCCATATGGTAATAGATTCACACCAAGGACAGTAGCCATAGAGATTTCAATGGCAGCAAGTGAAACATCCCGTTCATCACCAATGACACAGGCAGGTCCACGACCATCTCAGGGAGAAACTAGTAGGGGAAGGGGTTCTAGGGGAAGGAACTCATTTCAGAGATAGCCACAAAACAGTGCGCAGGTTCAATCCTGTGTTACCTGTTGGGGGTGCGGAGGACCCCATTACCAACGTGACTGCCCAGAGTTACAATCATGATTTGTGCATAGAGAAGGAAAGGCCCCGATGGGAAGAGCAAGTGGCAACCACCAGATTTATGCAGCGGTTAATAATCGCCAGGTAGAACATCAATCCATGGTGGTGGAGTCATCGGGTATGCTAAATCATATCAATGTTAAGATTTTATTTGATTCTGGTGCTACAAATAGTTTCATTTCACCATCTGCATTAGAAAAGAGTGGGTTGGCAGCCTACGAGCACGATGACTTTAAACAAGTCGATATGGATTCTGGGGAAAAACAAGTGGTAGGACCTAGCGTCGATAATTGTATAGTAGACCTGGGAGTGTCTACTACCAGGTTGAAGGTATTTGTCATTTCTCTCGGGGCGTATGACCTAATAATTGGAATGGATTGGCTAGAATCTCATCGAGCTTTGGTAGAATGTTTCACAAAACGGGTGCTTTGTGTCGACGATGAAGGAAGACCAGTAGAGATCCATGGTGTACGGAGAAAGGTGTCATTACACTTTATCTCAACTATGAAGGTTAAGCGATGCTTGAGGCAAGGGTGTCGACTATATGTAGTGGAAGCAGTGAATGAAAGGAACGGACCCTCCTTGGATCAGTACCCGGTATTGTCAGAACTTAAGGATGTTTTTTCGAATGAGTTACCAGGGTTACCTCGTGAGAGGGAGCTTGATTTTACTATTAAGCTAAAACTTGGTGCAGAACCAATTTCCAAGACTCCGTATCGGATGACAACACTGACAATTTGTGAGTTGCAAATGCAGTTGAAAGAGTTACTGGACTTAGGGATAATAAGGCCCAGTATCTCACCTTGGGGCGCAACAGTAATTTTTGTGAATAAGAAGGATGGTTCCTTATGACTGTGAATAGATTACAGGGACTTTAACTGTGCTACAATGAAAAATAGGTACCCAATGCCACGAATAGATGACCTCTTCGATCAGATGAAAGGAGCAGCGGTACTCTAAAAGATTGATTTGCGATCAGGGTATCACCAGTTAAGGATTAAGGAAGGCGATATCCCAAAAACTTCCTTTCAAACTCAGTTTGGACATTACGAGTTTGTCGTAGTACCTTTCAGATTGACCAATGCACCAACAGTATTCATGAGCCTCATGAACGGAGTATTCTGGAATTACTTAGACCGTTTTGTACAAGTCTTTCTAGATGACATCCTCATCTATTCCAAAAATGAAAGAGAACATGAGGAACACTTACGAGTGGTGTATCCTGCCTTTGAGAGAACAAATTGTATGGGAAGTTGTCTAAGTGTTCCTTCTTCCAGAAAGAGATCCACTATTTAGGTCATATCATTTCCGGTGAAGGAATCTCTGTGGACCTAGAAAAGGTAAAGGCCATTATGGAGTGGCCAGTGCCGAAAAATTCCCATGAGGTGAGAAGCTTCACGGGACTAGTAGGTTATTACAAAGATTTGTGGAAGGGTTCTCTAAAATAGTGAAACCCATCACCACTTTGTAGCGCAAGGCGGTCAGGTATGAATGGACAAAAGAATGTGATAGTGCATTCATCAAGATTAAGAGGTTACTAACTACTGCGCCAATTCTATGAGTGTCGGATATGAAAAAGGACTTCACAGTCTGCACAGATGCCTCAAAGCAAGGGTTGGGGTCCATGCTAATACAAGATAGAGGAGTGATAGCTTATGTGTCAAGGAAGTTGAAGAAACATGAAGAGCTTTACGCTACTCATGATTTAGAGTTGGCAGTTGTAATGCTAGCTTTGAAACTTTGGAGGCACTATCTTGTGGGGTGAAACTTTGAGCTCAAAACGGACCATCAAAGTTTAAAACATCTCTTCACTCAAAGGGATCTGAATGCCAGGAAAAGGTGATGGAGTGAGTTTATGAGAGAGTAAGATTTTGGTATTTCATACATCAAGGGGAAGGAAAATGTGGTCGTAGATACCTTGAGTAGGAGACCATGTGTCTTCTCCTTGGTAACCTTAAAGGTCAATATGAGGGAACGTGTGTTGACGCAACTCCAAGGAAACAATTGGTATTTAAAGGTTACTTCAAACCTCTAGAGAGGGAAACAATTAAATCCAAAGTATGAAGGATATAGTCTAGAAGAAGATGGACTATTGAGATATCGGGGAAGGATGTACATCCCTGAAGATGGGGATATTTGAAGCATCATACTGAAGGAAGCCCATAGAGCACTTTATTGTGCGCATCCAGGTGTGAAAAAGATGTACGCAGACATGAGGAAGCTTTTCTTCTAGGTAGGCATGAAGCGTTATGTAGTCCATTTTGTCGCCAAATTCCTAGAGTGTCAACAAGTGAAAGACGACCACCATCACCTGGCAAGCCTCCTATAACCACATGATGTTCCTATGTCCAAGTGGGAAGTCATTTCTATGGGTTTTGTTGTGGGGTTTCCGCTCACATCTCTTAGACATAATGCCATTATTGTGATAGTTGATAAGTTAACCAAGAGTGCTCATTTTATTCCAGTTAGAGACACTTACGATGTCACTGATGTGGCACATGTGTTTGTAAGTGAGGTCATCCATTTGCACGGGATACCTAAGAAGATCATTTCAGAT
>SNQJ01S0021478.1:137710-151781 GCA_010110895.2 Picea sitchensis | reverse complement strand
TTGGATTTATTTGGTGTTTCATAGCAACATGTGCTTGTGCATACAATTTTAATTATTTTTTTATGGAGTTGGATTTTATCACATGTAAATGTGCATATGGCTGTAAGACCTATTTAGGCATGTGTATGTACCGTGGTTTTATAGTTCACCAATGGTTTGATAGTTTAACTGTATAAAGTCTAGAAGTAGAAGTAGTGACAGGGGGCATGTTGTATTCCTTGAAACCAATCAAAAACTTTGAGGGAGATAGGTGTTTATCCCAAGTTAAGTTTAAAGGGGCGAATTTTGGGTTAGTCTTGACTTGGTCATAAATTAGTTAAGATAACCTTGATTGAGTCATTGTTGGGTTTACCGTTGGTGGTTTATGAGCCCGTGGTATTTTCCCATGGTATTTTATATGAGTTTTTGCATGTCTTTACATGGCTATCTCCATGCCATGCATGTCCTTGCATGGCTATTTACATTGCATGCATGTCTTTGCATGACTATCTCCATGCCATGTCTTTGTATTGCAATCTAATTCCAGTAAAGGAATTTGGGTTGTAATTGATGAAGCCTATTAATAGTTTGAGATACTCCATTTTAATAATCCTTAAGTAGTTTGGCCAAGATTAATAGATATCTATTAGGTGCTCATTTTCAAGGTTGAGGGTTTCCAAGATATATCTCTAGTGTCCATTTTCATGTTTGCTTTCTTTTTGTGATATTTCTCTCTCATTGTTTGACATGGTATCAAATATGTATTGTTGGATTTAGGGGCATGCCTTCGTTGCTAAGGTTTCCTCTCATTTTGATAATTTTTTTTTTTATCTTGGTCTATGATAAAATTGGTTTTAGTTAGAGCTTTGTAGTGGATCGACATAGAGTATAGGCAGAAGCACATTGAGGAAACAATACTTGGTGAATGAGTGGTTTAGTTCACTCTATTCATTTGATATTAGAGAAAAAAGATATTCCCAGGAAGAGAGAATTGATTTTGGTGAAATTTTTTGTGTTGTTGCTAAATTAACTTCTATTAGATTTTTTTTTGTCTATTTCTATTGCTTTCGATTTTGAAGTAGAGATGGATGTGAAGACACCATTTCTACATGGGAATTTTGGTAAAAACCCTAGTAGAATCTTTGATGAAGGAGCATCGTCATCAACGTTCAACAAGGCAAGTGGAGGAGAACTCAACATCAAATGCACACATCCAAAATGTTTTGGATCCCAAAGGAGAGCACGTTATTTACTGTTTTGAAAGCATTGTAATTAAATATTTTTAATGTTTTGAGGCAAGAGCCATTGTATGAGATCGCAAGATATTGTAATTTCTTAAATGCCTAAGGGATTGTATAGATATTGAGCATCGACTCATATCTGGGTTGTAATTATCCATTTATTGTAATAAGCCTTAGTGGTAGAATGTTTTAATTGTGTTGTGATAACACTAGAGTAGTCGGTAAGAAGACTTGAGAAGCCCCTCCGTGTATAAATATATGTAATCTATGCCCAAATGAGGCTGCTGAGAATTGTTATTTGTTGTTGTAGAGATTCGTTGAGAACTTTGTAAATACTTCGCATAATGAATATAATAGAGGAGAATATCTTTCAAATATCTTCTTATGCTTACCTGTGAGTAATTGGGTAATGTTGTGTTATTTACTTTCTGTGTTTTATTGCATGTGTGTTCCTTTCATGGTTAATTGAATGAACCTGTAGTATTATGTAAGTTTCAATTGTTTCTCTTCTGAAGCACTAGTGCAAGGAGTGCATAGTAGCCACACAAGGAGTGTGAAGGAAGATTCATGTTCAGACTCATAAGCTTCTGAGAGATAACGTGAAATTTCATGAGTGAGTGCAAGGATGAGACATTTAATCATCTGAGTATAAAATATCAAGGAGACATGTGCAAGGTGTGCATAGGTCCAACACTTAGTCAAGTGTTGAGAAAGTCTCAAGAAGATGAGTGCAAAGAGTGTGTGGGAAGATTTCCTAAAAATATTCAAAGTTTCAGTGAAGCGCAAGGTGTGTGTAGAAGCCCAAGTCACCTCAATTGTTAAAGCTCAATATAAATAGCGACCAGAAGTCTTTGAAGGGAGACCCATTTTCAATTTCAATGTCGAAGTGGATGAGATCTGCCCGATGAGAAGCAGTCCTTTCCTAGCCGTAATATCTAGGAAAGTAGCACAAGTGATAACCCCTGAAGTTCGTTGGACTTTACACATTCATAGGTTTTCATGTAAGTGTCATGGAGGAGATGGATTTCTCAAAGTCTCGGGATCCGAAGAAGATCAAGAACGTCCATTTGTGAGGACACATGTGTGATCGTGGGAGTGTGCAAGCTTCCTGAAGCTCTGAAGCCCGGAGTGCGAAGTGTATATCCACCATTGATCAAAGGTAAGTGCTAGTCATCTGATCTATCAGTTCAGAGTTCATGCATTCAGGAGAATTGCGCATTGGAGAGGGTAAACTCCCCGAAGCCCGAAGTCTTGAATTCCTCACTGAAGTGGAAAGTTAACACACGATTTTAGCTTGGGGTCACGTGGAAGACTTTGATGGAGTGTTAGGACCCTCACAAACTTGAAATTGTGCACAAGGAAGATAAATAAAGCCAATGGTATAATATTTTGAGGGTTTAGAGAGGACCCGAGTGATGATTTTTCTCCTTACTAAGAACGATCCTAGACCAAGAGGTCATGCAAACCTCTTGTATTCCTCGCTGAAGTGGAAATTTAACCCATGGTTTTGGCCTGGGGTCACATGGAAGACTCCGTTGGAGTGTTAAGACCCTCTTGAACTTGAAATTGCATGCATGGAAGAGAAATAAGGTCTATGGTATAGTATTTTTAGGGTTCAGAGAGGACCTAAGAGTTCATTTGGCTCCTTACTAAGAATGATCCTAGACCGGGAGGTGGTGCGAACCCTAGGAGGTGGGGGGGGTTTGAAGCAATTCGTATCATAACGTTATTTTATCTGTAGATAACAGGCAAAGGAAGGAGACTTGTCTAGTATCATCAAGTGGTATTGAGAAAAAAATTAAGGTCTCTGTGAAAGAAAAACTTGGAATCATGCCGCCAAGAAGATGCAAATATAGAACAATGGTCAATGCAGCCATGAAAGAGGAGATGGGACAACTATGTGCAACGCTTGATGCCATGGAGACATCAAAGAGAAGAGCAACTGATGAAGGTGACGTCAGTGAATCTGAAAATGAGGATTTTGAAGGAGAAAAAGTTGGAGGAGAACAAGCAGCAGAGGAGCGACTGCTGAGAACTATTGTCAAGCTGGGAACTAGAGAAAAAATAGAGGTCCCAATGTATGAAGGTAATTTAAATGTAGAATAATTGCTTGACTGGGTAAGTGATTTATAAGAGTACTTCAATTATGAATATATTGATGATGAAAATGATCCAGATGGATATCGGTGGCCACCCATCTTCTCCAACTCGCTCAAAATAGTTTTCTAGCAATTTTGGCCTAAATGAATGTTTTTATGGATCGAGCTTCTCAATTATATTTGAAGGCATAATTGAGCCCCCAAAATGAATCTCCTTGATGATACCTTTCCAATGGGCTATAGTGCGCCTAAAACAAATATCGTATGCAAAATTTACGACCCCAGGAAGTTGATGTACTCACTTACCCAAACGGGGCCCACATGACTTTTGGTGCTTCATCTCCTAGGGTTAGGTTTTTGGATGTCTAGGGTTTTCAAAATTCCTATTTATTGTAAAAATACCTTCATATCCTCATTGTAATCATATTCTTGCGAATGAGCACAACCGTCACATCTCTTCTCAGAGATAAGCCACCACCATTCCAACAAGCTTGTTTTCTGCTACATTTTACAGTTTCAACTTATTTCGTTATTGAATAGAAAACCAGTTTTACTGTATCTCTTATTATGTGTTAAGCATATTTTCATAATCTGTATTCATTTCGTTCTGCTCATAAAATCCGGATCTGTGGTATCAAAGCGGTCTGCTCCTTGTTGTCTAAATGCATGTCCCCAACGAGGTCAGGGTACAAAGAATTGGGTCTCGCGCTTGTTTCTCTTGAGAAAAAAATCTCTCACACGCCCAAGCGACCTATCATGGAAGGAGAAAAAAAATATGATGGGAAAAGAGATCCTTTCAAAATTTTACTTGAGGAATCCCTCACACAATAGAGGAACGAGATGATGGATAGTTTCACGCAAATCCTTCGATGACTACCAACATGCAATGCATCTTCCTCGAGCGGAGGTACCACCCCCTTCAAAGTACAAATCAAATTCGATATTCCTATATTTGAAGGTCATATAGATGCAGATGTTGTTGAAAAGTGGTTGAATCTACTAGAAGGGTATTTTTCTGTCCATAACTTTTTGAATAGAGAAAAGATTATTTTTGCACTCCTCAAATCCGTTCCCCATGTCAAAGATTGGTGGGAAAATTTTAGTGAGCAAAAGGAAACAGAGGAACCCTCATTATTTACAGTCACGACCACCTGGGAATCCTTTAGGGATGCTATTAAGGAACAATACTACCTTGTCAGAAGTTATGACGACTTTTATACCAAATGGACCACACTGCGGCAAGAAAGAGACCAAGCAGTGCCAGAGTTCACAAATATATTCCATACATTGCGCACCAAGTTGGGTATCAAATATTTAGAGTGACATCTGGTGCTCTGCATAGATATATCCAGACCGAAATGGAATTTCTAGACATCTCGTCCTTAGGCGCGACCTACCGATATGTCGTCAAAATCGAGCAGAAACTCAAACAAAAGATGCATAATTTTGGGCATGGGAACCCATCATAGAAAAATCTATTAAGGGGCATCCCCAACCCATAGAACAAAGGATAGAGAAAATATGGACAATATCAGGACAACCAGTCCAAGCCGTAAGCAAAGAAGGACACCAGAAAGACAAAGAAAGATATCGGGAAGTGGTGCGACTTCCATAAGAGCCCTTGGAATAACACTATTGATTGTCACTCAAAGCAGTCATTGGTATCCAAAGTGAAAGCCTCTGAATCAAATGTGGGTTATAAATATGAGTTAGAACCAGAAAGGGGAATACGGTTCATTAATGCGGAACCTAGTGCCACAGTTTCTACCACCAAGCTACATCCTGGTGAACTAGATGAGCCAGAAGAAGGCGAGCACCTCTTCCATTCACAGATGTGGGTAAAAGGCACCCCGTTGCACTTCATCATTGATAGTGGTAGCCAGAAGAACCTCATTTCAGCAGAGTTCATCAAGAGTATGGCCTGGTCGACAATGCCACACCCACATCCCTACACCATTGGATGGCTCCACCAAGGAAGTGATCTCTACATCAACCAACAGTGTCGACTGTTGTACAACATCAATCCCTTCAAAGACAAGGTATTGTGTGATGTTTCTCCTCTCAAAGTTTGTAATGTTCTTTTAGGACAACCTTATTTATGGAAACTTCATGCTGTATATGAGTCTAGGCCTCGTAGTGTTATTATTACTTTGAACATGAAATTGTATAGGATACCCGTGGAAGTCCCTCCTAGAACCATTTCCTTGATCTCTTCCAAGCAATGTAGGAAGGTCATCTCTCAGACCAAAACATTTGTCTTCTTCATGATTCGCTCTCAGAGTGAGTGAAAGATCACAACCACATCCAAGGCCTCCATGACTAATCTCTCCAAAGAATAGAATAAAGTGGATAAGGTTGTGGAAGAATACATGGATATCTTCTCCTCTCCTACCGGGGTAGCTCTGCACTGGCAGGTCAAGCATCCCATCGATCTGACCCCAGGCGGACAACTACCTAATGGGCCAGTCTACCACTACTCTCTGTTCGAAAACGAGGAGATCAAGAGGTAGATCCAAGAAATGATCCACAAGGGGAACATACATCCCATCTCACCACCTTATGGGAGCCCAATTGTGCCGGTGAAAAATAAATATGGGACCTGGCGACTCTGCATTAATTATCGGGCCCTGAAAAAAATCATAGTCCGAAACCAATACCTGAATCCCCGAATCGACAACCTCCTTGATCAACTCATGGGGGCCAAATACTTCAGTAAGATTGATCTGAAGTCTGGATACCACCAGGTCCCAATAGAACAAACAAATGTATAGAAGACCACCTTCAAGTCAAAAGAAGGTCTTTTTGAATGGATGGTCATGCCCTTTGGTTTGACAAATGATCCAACAACTTTTATGAGCATGATGGATGATATCCTATGACCTTTCACCAATAATTTTGTAGTCGTGTATCTGGATGACATCCTCATCTACAACAAGACTTGGGCGGAACACTTGTAGCATATTCAACAGGTTCTGCACACCCTGTGAAAACACAAACTATATGAAAACTTGGAAACATGATCCTATGGCATGGACATGGTCCATTACTTAGGATACATAATTGATCGACATGGTGTGCATGTGGATCCAACCAAGATCCAGGTCATCCGTGAATGGCCAGCCCCAACCACACTCACTTAACTTCAGAGCTTCTTGGGCCTCGCCAATTTCTATCGCAAGTTCATGTTGGGATTCTCTCATATCGCATGGGCCATCAACCAAGTAACTAGGGGTGGCAGTAAGGAAAAAATTGTTTGGGGTCTGTCCCAAAAACAAGCCTTCGATGAATTAAAAAATATTTTGTTCTCATCCCCAATACTTTCATTACCAGAGCTGCAACATCCCTTTGATATTGAGACATATGATTCAAACTATGCTGTGGGTGTCATTCTAACTCAACACGGCCACCCCATGGCATATCATAGTGAGACACTATCATATGTTTCCTGTAAGTAGCCTACTTACACCAAATAAATTTACTCCATTGTGAAAGCCTGCCGCCAGTGGAGACATTACATTCTTGGGAAGGAGATAGTCATCCACACTGATCACAAGCCACTACAGTTCATGTAGACCCAAGAAAAATTGCAGAATGACCGCCATCATAAGTGGTCCATATAATTACAATAGTTCCACCTCAACATCAAGTATAAAACATGAAGTAACAACCGAGTTTCTGATTGCCTCAGCTGACCTCCAATTGCAGAACTCACCACAGTGCTAGACTCTTGTGGCCACAATACCTCTAGATGGCCCCACCTCTACGAGACAGACCCTCACTTCTCCACCACCTACCAAATATTGGGCGTGAACTCAGTGGTTGCTAAATTCCATATTCAATATGGGTTTTTGTTTCATCTAGGCGATCTTTTCATTCCATCAAGCAAGCATTAGAATCTGATTTGTGAAGCTCACTATAGTCGGGTGGTAGAACACTTTAGCGTCGAAAAGATAGTGACAGTGTTTCAAAAACATTTCTACAAGACGAAACTTCGATAGGATGTCGACAAGTATATCAGGTCCTGCACTGCCTGCCCTATTTCCAAACCGACCACTAAGAAACAGGGCTCGTACAACCCTATTCCTACTCCTAACAGGCCATGGGAATCCATCTCAATGGACTACATGTCGGGCCTCCCGTCAACCAAGAGGGGAAATGACTGTGTTTTTGTGGTTGTTGATCGCTTTTCCAAGATGGCGATTCTAGCCGCCTGTAAGAAGAACATCACAACAGAAGCCACTGCCAAGATATTCTTTGAATGAGTATGGGTACATTTTGGGATCCCACAAACCATTATCTTAGACTGTGATAGTCGGTTCCTCAACACATTTTGGTTGAGCCTCTAGTCGCTGCTGGATACCAAGCTCACCAAATCCACTTCCTTCCACAACCAGACAGATGGCCAAACAGAGGTCGTCAATCAGATGATCGTACATATCCTATGCATGTACAATTCAAAACACCCCTGCATGAGTCTTCCCTATGTCTAGCATAGCTACAATTGAGCCCTGCATAGATCAATTGGCCACAACCCCTTTCAGGTGGGGTTGGGATTCCAACCATTGGGCCCCATGGATGTTGCACTACCCATGGTGACCACCTCGGCCGAATCTTCCCCTACTCCACCAGAGGAGAAAAAAGGCACACGGTTCATTGAGCGGATCCAACACATCTTCCAATAGGTTCAGTATATTCTACAGAAGTCTAATGCCAAGTATAAGCAGTGCCATGATCAACATCGGGTGCAGCATAAATTTCAGGTGGGAGACAAATTTTGGTTGCACTTACAGAAATAATGCCTTACAAGGCCCCATCACAAAATTCACCCACTCTATTATGGGTTGTACACCATCACCAAGGCTGTGGGTGACAATTCTCTTAAGCTCAACATTCCCCATTTCCTTGGCCTGTACCCAATCTTCAACTTGGCTCTCCTTCGACCATATTTCCCACCATTATTGGACACCTCAGAGATAGCAGAGCAGTTGAAACCAATAGAGATCAAACTTAACTTCATGTAAAATGCATCTAGTGATCATATTGTGGACACACAAATCAATGGAAATCAACAACAAAGGATCCAACATTATCTATTCGTCAAAGTAGGGAAACTCTTGCACCAAGGCAAGTGGCTCACCCGGGGCCAAATTCAACAGAAATTTTCTCATCTGATGGCGAAACTCAACGAAATGGATACCATTTCTTCATAAGGAGGGAGTATTTATCCAGGTGGATATCGGTGGCCACCCACCTTCTCCAACTCGCTCAGAATAGTTTTCTGGCAATTTTGGCAATTTACTATTTTTAGCAGTTTTAACTTCTGGGGCCATTTTGAGGGCCTAAATGAAGGTTTTTTCTGGATCAAGATTCTCAATTATAGATGAAGGAAAAATTGATCGCCCAAAATTAATCACCTCGACGATACCTTTCCAACAGTTTATCTTGTGCCTAAAATAGAGATCGTATGCAAAAGTTACGACCCCAGGAAGTTGATGTATTGACTTACCCAAACGGGGCCCACATGAATTTTGGCGCTTCATCTCCTAGGGTTAGGTTTTTGGATGTGTATGGTTTTTGACATTTATGTTTATTGTAAAAAGGCCTTCAAAGCCTCATTGTAATCATATTCTTCTGAATGAGCGTAACCATCACATCTCTTCTCAGAGATAAGCTGCCACCATTCCAACAAGCTTATTTTCCGCTGCATTTTACAGTTTCAACTTATTTCGTTATTGAATAGAAAACCAGTTTACTCTATCTCTATTATTCTTTGTGAAGCATATTTTAACAATCTGTATTCATTTATTTCTTCTCATAAAATACATATCATAAAATAAAGTGAAGCATGCAGTAACTAGATTGAAAGGACATGCAACGTTATGGTGGGACGAATTGCAAGCTAACAAAAGATGCAATGGTAAGACCAAAATAAAAAATTGGGATAGGATGGTAGCTAAATTGAATTCTAAGTTCATACCCAAGTATTATCAAATAAATTTGTTCATAAAGCTACGAAATTTGAGACATAAAGGTTTTTCGATGAAAGAGTACACCGAAGAGTTTTACAAGATGAACATCAAAGAAGGACATAAGGAGAATGATGAATAAAAGGTTGCTAGGTACATTAATGGCTTGAGATATGAGATCCAAGATGAAATTAATATGATGACCATGAGAAATGTGGAATATGTTTATCAGGTGGCCTTGAAAGTAGAGTAAAACTTGGCAAAGAAGAAGAGTCAATGAAATAGAGGAAAGAGTCTTAGCAGAGGTAGATGAACCATTAGAGAAAAGTTCCAGAAGCCCAAACCACAAGCTGGAAGGTATCAAAGTGAGACATAGAGAGGAAGAATTTCTAGAGGAGGACACTATGGTAGAAGAAAATATTTTCCTATAGGAGGAGGAAGAGGAAGAGGTAGAGGAGGAGAAGTGAAGTGTTATTCATGTGGAAATACATGGAATATGTCTTGGGAATGTCCCGAGAGAAAGAAAGTAGGAGGTGGAGAAGCTCACATTTCTGAAGCACAAAAGAGAAATGTGGAGAAATAAATGAAGGAAAAGGCAACAGAAGAAGGTAGATCACTCATGATGAGGAAAGTACTCATAAAGCTAGAGAAATGGGTAACAGAACCATCCCAGAGGAAAAGTTTGTTCAAAACTTCTTGCAAGACCAGAGATAGGGTTTGGAATGTGATCATAGATAGTGGGAGTATTGATAATTTGGTATCCACAAAGATGGTGGAAAATCTAAATCTGGATACACATACACATCCAAATCCGTACAAGGTGTCGTGGTTGCAGAAAGGACTTCAAGTCATGGTAAGTCGACAATGTAAAGCTTAATTTAACATAAGTGGTTACAAAGATGAAGTTCTATGTGATGTTATATCCATGGATGTTTTCCATGTTCTGTTGGGAAGACTATGGAAATATGACAGGAATGTCATACATGATGGAAGAAAGAATACTTATACCTTGGAGAAGAATGGGTGTAAGCATATGTTGTTTCCAATAGAATACAAAGGAGTCAAAGAGGAATCTAGTCCAAGTATACTTCTCATGAGTGGGAAGGAACTCTTGAAAGAAGTCAAGAAGGAACAACAGATGCAGTTTGTTGTTGTAGGTAAACCAAGAGTCATTCTCACAAGCACTTCTATGAATGATTTTCGTGTAGAAGTTTAGAAGTTGTTGGATGAGTTTGTTGACATTATGGTGGATGAGTTACCTCACTCCTTAGCTCCCATCAGGAGTATCAATCATCATATCAACCTTATTCCAGGAGAAAATTTTCCATATAGAGCAACGTATAGATTGACACCTCAAGAGAATGAAGAGATCAAGAATCAAGTCCAAGTGTTGTTGGATAAAGGTTTGATCAGAGAAAGTTTGAGCCTGTGTTCCATACCAACTGTGTTGATTCCAAAGAAGAATGGAAGTTGGAGAATGTGCACATATTCAAGAACCATCAACAAAATAACCATCATTCATATATTTCCTTTACCCAGAATGGATGATTTAATGGATTTATTGAGTAGAGCTATTTATTTTTCCAATATAGACATGAAGAGTGGTTATCATGAGATAAGAATGAGAGAGGGAGAGGAATTAAAGACAACATTCAAGACAAATGAAGGATTGTATGAATGGTTGGTTATGTCGTTTGGATTAACAATTGCCCCAAGTACGTTTATGAGGTTGATGAATGAAGTACTCAAAGATTATATTGGTAAGTTTTTAATTTTTTATTTGGATGATATCATAATCTTCAGTAAGAATGAAGAGGAGCATTTGAGACATTTGGATATGGTGTTGAGGAGATTGCAACAGGAGAAGTTGTTGGTGAATTTGAAGAAATTTTATTTCATGAAAACAAAACTTGTATATTTGGGATTTGTAATCTCTTCAAATGAATTGAATATGGATCTAGAGAAGATGAGGGAAATCAAAGATTGGACTTCTCCAAGAAGTGTATTTGAAGTAAGAAGTTTTCATGGATTGATAAGTTTTTACAGGAAATTCATTAGGAATTTCAGTAGCATTTGCACACCTATACTGGACACCATAAAGAAGGAGCATTAATCTTTTAATTGGATAGAGGAGCAACAATTCATAGGCAATAACTTTCTTCCTCCAAATACGAATCAATAAATTATATTAAAGTAACCAAACTAATCAGGTTCGTTATCACTACCTGAGCTTTACTAATTTTAGCCCCTCGATATCTTAATAAAAACCAACCAAAATGCCATTTTCTATAATGGGTTCCCTAAATTTCACAAAGTTAACTATCCACTTTATGAATGGACCCTCAAAATCCAATGTCACCATAGTTACACTTTCTTTTTATATTATTTGAACTCATACATATTACTTGAACGTTTGTTCTTGAACAACTTAGAGGAAATAAAGTTTTGCCTCCAAATCTTAACCAATAAATATATATTAAACCAACAAACAATAACTCAATAGAATTTAAAAGAAAAAAATAAAAAACACATCTAGAAATATTCATATCTATTAATAAATATATCTTTCGTGGTAGTTTAAACCTTTTTTTTTTGTTTTGGTTTGTTTTGGTTATTTTTGGAGGATATTAGAAATTGTGGGATTTGTAGATTTGAGTGGTTAAGAGTGTTTAATCTAAGTCATCAGACTCAATGCATTTATGTATAAATACAATTTCATCCAAATTTATATCACCATTACAATTTCACCCAAATTTATATTACTAGATTCCCACCAAAAATACCAAAACTTAAAACTTTTAGATAACATCTATGTTTTTTCATTACCATCATGTATTACCTTATACATTACATCTATGCTATTCATTTTAAAATATATTTTTTAAAAATTTAAAAATTATTTATTATTATTAATAATAACATATATTTAGTTTATATTTAAAAATACTCACATCTACCAATAAATGTGTTTTTTTTCCATTTCTATCATGTATTACATTATACCCTATTATACCCTATATTAATGTCCTTCATTTTAATATATATATTTTTAAAATCATGTATTACATTATACCCTATATTAATGTTATTCATTTTAATATATATGTTATTTTCTTTAGTTATTAATATTGACAAAATATCTCTTATTAATATGTCTTATTATTTTGGAAATAAAAATTCTTCCTTCAATAAAATGTATTATTAAATAAATTAAAAAAAAAAAATCACAAAAACACCCACAAACATACCAATTGTAAAATATTTTGATGTTCGTCATCTCCACTTTACATGAAAACTCATCTCCCCACCATACACATGTTGTATATATTGCATCACAAACTTTGCATAAAGAAAAAAGAGAGGGATAATATATGGTTTCAGGTAAGGTGCTAAGTCTAAATATTACTAAAAAGCATATAATTTTATTAGAGATAGCTTAAATACTACTAAAAATATCTTGTAAATATGTCTAAGCTGGCATTGCTTTTGGTCTTGAAGTAAGAACTAAAATTTCCTCTAAATGGCTAAGAGATTATTTTAGTCGCTGGTATGCCATGTATGACAGTATGTAAAGAAAATTATATCATAATATAATTTTGAGCAAATTTTCATTTGGAAAAAAAAAAAGTAAATATGCTAACAACCAAGATTAGGAGGCTTTTGACATCCTTATAAACCACCAACATATTATTTCAGGTGGACTAGTTTTCCTTGAAAATAATGATTAGTCAGCCTACATTAACTAATAGTAACCATGATGACTATCCTTATTAACCGTTGACAACTGAATTATGATAAATTTTGTAAATCCTCATGACTAATTAACAACTGAATATAATAGATTTTACCACTTTTAAAAAAGTATATACACTTTATATATATACACACAAACACAAATTACAAATTGTTTATCAATAAAGACATAAATTTAACTCAAGGTTTCAAAATTGGTTTCCCTATGTAATAAAAAAAAGTAACACATTTCAGACAAGTTAAATTGATTCAGACAACTTTAATATATTTTAGACAAGTCAAATTGATTTAAAATACTCATAAAACTTTGCAAAAGAAAAAGCAAAAAAGGAATATAAATACAAACTGTTTATTATTGAATTCATGAACTCTAGGCAAGGAGTCCTACTCTTTTTCAGAAATACGAGTTTGTTCATGAATATTAGTTTTGGTAGGCTTCTTCTTGGAATTTCCATGGCTCTTGTCTGTTGCATCAAGTTGGTTTTTCTGGCGAAGTTGGCGCTTTCTGCTCTGATAAAGGTGATGTTGGCAGGATTTTTCTCCTGTTGCTGGGGTTTTGGCACTGCGTGTTTATGCCACCAATTTTAAAGAATTTGGATGGATCCCATACATACTTTCTTCATGTTCTAGGTCCAACAATTATACTTATCAATTTTAGCCCCTTGAGATCTTAATGAAAACAACCAAAAACGCCATTTTCTATAACTGCTCTCTTAATCTTTGAGTTTGGTAATAATATGAGCGTCGTGGAGAATGCAATCTTAAAAAATATTACATGCATGCGAACGATAGAGAAAAAGGAGTCGTCGTCGCCATAAATCAAGTAGTCGAGAATTCACAAACAACTTGACATAGAGATTGTTAAATGGCCGTAAAGCAAATTTAACAAAACTGATGTCTAAGTAAAAAGGTGGATTTTACTATAAATTTGTTGAAACTTGAAAGGAAAAAATTTAATAATGTCTAAGTGAAAACATGGATTTTTCTATAAATTTGTTAAAAGGAAACCTAATAGATGTGTTAAAAAGAATGC